>PITA01031896.1:0-14598 GCA_004023965.1 Spilogale gracilis
AATAAATAAAATCTTTTTTAAAATAAAAAATAAAAATGTAATGTTACTGTAATACTACTTTGAAAGAAATATTGTTTATAAGGAATGCATAAGACAATGCATAAGACAGGAAAATACATACCATGCCTTATATAACACAAGCAATTTAATTATTCTTCATATTTAAAAGATTTTTGTTTCAGGGGCACCTAGGTGGCTCAGTTGTTTTCCACTCAAGGCATGAGTCATGATCCTGAGAGTCAAGATCGAGCCCTGCATCAGGCTTCCCACTGGGCAGGTGGCCTGCTTCTCCCTCTCCCACCACCCCCTGCTTGTGTTCCCTTTCTCACTGTGTCTCTCTCTGTCAAACAAATAAAATCTCTTTTTAAAATATTAATTAATTAATTAATTAAAAGATTTTTACTTCATTCCTAAATAATTAGCTATTTCATTTAAAATACCTTAGGGTAGCTGTATTTCTACTGCTTTTTCTAAGCTGGCTTGTCTTATCCTTTAAATAATACAGAACAGAGAATGTATCAAAAATATAATCTGTTGGGCGCCTGGGTGGCTCAGTTGGTTGGGTGACTGCCTTCGGCTCGGGTCATGATCCCAGAGACCTGGGATGGAGCCCCACATCGGGCTCCCTGCTCGGTGGGAAGCCTGCTTCTCCCTCTCTCACTCCCCCTGCTTGTGTTCCCTCTCTCGCTGTGTTTCTGTCAAATAAATAAATAAAATCTTTAAAATATATATATATATATAATCTGTTATTCAGAAAGCTCTTATAATCTGCAACAAGTGGATAGGAATTTAATATGACTACAGTGAAGATTATATAAATTTCTTTTAAGTCATTCTTTTTTACCTTCATTCCAAAAATGTTCTCTCCAGAGTTGGCAATAAATGCACCTTAAATAAAATATCTATGTTTAAGTAGAAGACTGCTGAATTATCAATCATGACTACTAATTCTGAATATTAGTCAATATAAAAGAATTCCTATACATCAAAATAACCTGGGCACTACTGTAGAGTTAAAATTCTGTTACCATTTTACCTAGCTGCCTTGAGTTTCTCCTGCTTTGAAAAGAGAGGAGAGAAACTGGCAGCAAGAGCTTTAAAAGTCTGCACCTCTGGCATAAATGACTTGATTCCACAAAGATGCCTGTTTTGTTTTGTTTTTTCTAGGTGCCTGTATTTTTAAATATCCTTTTATTTACTGACATCTAAATTTAAGATTTACTTGTATTTCTTTCTCTTCTACTTGGCGTATGTTTTATAACATGTAAAGGTTAAATAATATATGGAAAGCACATAGTGTTAGCCTGAGACATTGTTACCCATTACAACTGTTATACAAACAATGGTGGTTCTGTTGATTATAATAATCAGGAACTCTTCTTAATAGCCCTTAAACCCTGAGTTCAAAGCCTAAAGCTCTTAACCACTATGTTGTACTGTGTTCAAAACTTAAGCCCCAAGTTCCAAAGTACAGATCAACTGTGAAAGACCTTGTTTAGCTCTCACATTACTTAGAATAACATTGGCTATACACTACCTTATTCAATTGTTCTTTGCAGAGTGTCTCCATATTTCCAGAGATTCTCTGCAGAGCCTGTATGAAGCAATTCTGGATACTTTACCCATTACTCTATCTTGGACTTGTATATGACATCAATACACTGCTAAATTACTTACAATTAACCAACACAACATTTTTGGAAAACACCTTTCTGCCTGGATTTATCATTTCCTCAGAAAGGTTATTTTTACTTTGCCAGTATAGGAAAAATAAGATTTAATATCAAAGATAAAATAAGCCAAATGCCATGTACAGCTTACAGTGACTTAACGTGTAAGAGAAATATAAAATATCCCAACTCACTGCTCTTTCAGTAAAATACAGGCAAAAGTAGTTCTATTAACACTATATGGTATACTGTTGTATTTGACGTATATGCCAGTTTATATTTTAACTAGCAAATTAATTCAAGTATTCTAACACTTAAATATCTTTCTGATAAATCACAAAATTAGAAAATAGACTGGGAATAAAAAGCAGGAGAAATGGTAACAATCAAATAAACGAATTCATAATTTTTAAAGCCACTAATAGCCATTCTGATCATAATACAATTCCAAAGATGTGTCTCTACTCAGTTTTACTTAATTGTATAACGAAGCTTCATTTTTTAAAACAGTTTGGCAGTTGTTTTTTGTTGTTTTTTTTAAAGATTTTACTTATTTATTTGACAGAGAGACACAGCAAGAGAGGGAACACACGCAGGGGGAGCAGGAGAGGGAGAAGCAGGGAGTTCGATGTGGGGACTCCATCCCAGGACCCTGGGATCATAACGAGAGGCAAAGCCGAAGGCAGATGCTGAACGACTAAGCCATCCAGGCATTTCTATAACGAAGCTTTAAAATAAAAGCCAATATGGGGCACCTATGTGGCTCAGTTGGTTGAGCGACTACCCTCGGCTCAGGTCATGATCCTGGAGACCTAGGATCGAGCCCCACATCGGGCTCCCTGTTTGGAGGGAAGCCTGCTTCTCCCTTTCTCACTCCCCCTGCTTGTGTTCCCTCTCTGGCTGTGTTTCTCTCTGTCAAATAAATAAAATCTTGAAAAATAAATAAATAAATAAAAGCCAATAAATCATTTTAGATATCTTTCCACTATGCTCATTTTTCACAGAACTATATCTATTACATAAAATTCCAAACACCTTTTTAATTTTTTTATATTTTATGTATTTATTTGACAGAGAGAGAGTGTGCATGTGCACATGCAGGCACAAGGAGAGGGAGAAACAGGCTCCCCTCAGAGGTGGGAGCCCGATGTAGGGCTCAATCCCAGGACCCTAGGATCATGGCCTGAGCTAAAGGCAGACACTTAACTGACTGAGCCAGCCAGGTGCCCCAGGTACCTTCTTTTTTAAAGATTTCATGTATTTACTTATTTATTCATTGAGAGAAACCAAGAGAGCGTGCAGGGAGAGGGACAAAGGAAGGAAAGAGAATCTCAAAGACTCCACGCCCAGCGCAGAGGCCAACTAGGGGCTCAATCTCACCACCCTGCGATTACAACCAAGCAGAAATCCAGAGTCGGATGCTCAACTGACTAAGCCACCCAGACGCCCCTAAAATCCCAAGCATTTTAAACACTCTCATAAGAACTGGCAAAATTAGCACAAAAAACATTCCAAAAAGAGAAGTCCCTCCATTAAGTGATAAATGTTTAAGATAAAAAATATCAGGTAAGTACCCCCAAACACTCCAAGCTTCAGATTAAAGACCTGAGGGTAGGCTCACAATCCTCACCCTGTATTTGCATAAACTGGCTATGCTTTACACATAAGCAAGTGATAGGATGTTTCCTAGAAGTTTATGAAGCACTGATTAGTGGAGAAAGAAAACATTTTAGAAAGAATTTTTCTAAAAAGTGTATTTTTTTTAAAAAGATTTTATTTATTTGACAGAGATCACAGGTAAGCAGAGAGGCAGGCAGAGAGAGAGGGGGAAGCAGTATTCCCGCTGAGCAGAGAGCCCGATGTGGGGCTCAATCCCAGGACCCCAAGATCATGACCTGAGCCAAAGGCAGAGGCTTTAATCCACTGAGCCACCCAGGAGCCCCAAAGATTGTATTTATTTATTTGACAGAAACACAGCTAGAGAGGGAACACAAGCAGGGGGAGTGAGAGAGAGAGAATCAGGCCTCCTACCAAGCAGGGAGCCTGATGCAGGGCTCAAACCTAGGACTCCGGGATCACAACCCAAGCGGAAGACAGATGCTTAACGACTGAGCCACCTAGGTACCCTTCCACAATTGTTATTTTAAACTAAATCCCTAAATCAAATATTGAAGAAAAGTTTTCACATATAAAGTATTAGCAAAATGATTCATTATCATCTCACAGAAAAAAAGAATAATGGAAACAAGTATTTCCATTTAGGTCAACAAAAGTTAAGGAAAGCAAACTCTTCAAAGGGGCTATCTCTGGGAGTTTGATGAAAAAGGAGTACTTGAAGAAGCAAATTAGTTTAAGATCTGAATCCCTAACTTCAAGAATGTCAGTATTTAGTTTAAAACCTAACACAGGGGGCGCCTGGGTGGCTCAGTGGGTTAAAGCCTCTGCTTTCAGCTCAGGACATGATCCCAGGGTCCTGGGATAGAGGCTTGCAAGGGCTCTCTGCTCAGCAGGGAGCCTGCTTCCCCCTTTCTCTGCCTGCCTCTTTGCCTACTTGTGATCTCTCTCTCTCTCTGTGTCAAATAAATAAATAAATCTTTAAAAACAAAACAAAAAAAACTAACACAGGGATTAGGAGGGAAACTACCCTGGATCATAAGGAAAAGTATGAAATAGAAGGCATTCTCAGATTTCTAACAAAAACAGTAAATCTGCATCATACATAGGAGCTAAATTCTAGAGTGAAGATAGGGTGTAGGATAGAGTCCAAATTACCCTAGAAAATCCCTTTAATCTCTCCCTGAATATAGGTGGGCTGTATTTAGGGTATTTGCTCTATGTCTCTCTTTGTTCCTCTTTAAAATAAAGATCATGGGGCGCCTGGGTGGCTCAGCTGGTTGGGCGACTGCCTTCAGGTCAGGTCATGATCCTGGAGACCCGGGATGGAGCCCCACATCGGGTTCCCTGCTCGGCAGGAAGCCTGCTTCTCCCTCTCTCACTCCCCCTGCTTGTGTTCCCTCTCTCACTGTGTTTCTGTCAAATAAATAAATAAAATCTTTTTATAAATAAATAAATAAAGATCATAACTTACCCATATCATCAGGCTGTTGGGAAGATTAAATGAATTAAAGTCAGCTCTTAGAACATGGCAGGTAGTAGTAAATAAAGGTAAGCTATCATCTACAGGGTTTTTTTTGTTTTTACTGTATCTTTAGACAAAAAAGAATCACACTCAACTGTGCCACAGTCAAACTACAAGGCTTGTGAGAACTGAGAATAACAAAATAGATCACTTTTTGCAAATGCAATAAAAATCTCACAAGAATGTATACTCGGTATGAGTAATGGTGGCTGAAATTTTTAAATAGCCTGCACTATTTAAAAACTTTATTTTTTAAAAAATATTTATTTATTTATTTGACAGAGAGGTCACAAATAGGCAGACAGGCAGAGAAAGAGGGGGAAGCAGGCTCCCCACTGAGCAGAGAGTTCGATGTGGGACTTGATCCCAGGACTCTGAGATCATGACCTGAGCTGAAGGCAGGCTTAACCCTCTGAGCCACCCAGGTGCCCAAAAAACTTTATTTTTTTGGCAGAGGGAAAACATAATTGAATACTTATATTTTAAAGTACTTATAATGCAACTTCACTATTCCTTTCTCCTTTAAGCTCATTCCTTTCTTCAGACAAGCCTTGGTCTACCTGAGAGATCAGGTGATCAATTTTTCATGATTTCCCCAAGTTTCCTTTAGTAAGTGTTTTGTTCCTTTTTTATCATTATTATTCAATTGGTCACACAAGACTGGAAAAAAATCACCCTCACATAGAAAAAGTTTCTGCTGACAGACATGCTCAAATACTTAAAAAATCAAATGTCATCTCATCTAAGTTGGGAAATAATAGTATGTCTAGTTTGGAAAAGGCTTAGGTTACAGTTTTCTAACCAGTCCAAAAGGGCACTCTTATGCACTGCAAGGTGGTATGTGTGTCAATATTTTGAGTTTCCTCACTCCTCTTTCTCAATTTCTAACCACAAACTGGCAACTTCATCAGATGACTGGGCAGCATAAAGGCACATGAGGAAATGTGACACGTTACCCTTCTGAACGTTAGCGAGCCAGGACTACCTAAGTTTAGAAACGATTTTAACTTTTTTTTTTTTTTTAAGATTTTATTATTTGACAGAGAGAGAGATCACAAGTAGGCAGAGAGGAGGAAGCAGGCTCCCTGCTGAGCAGAGCGCCTGATGCAGGCCTGGATACCAGGACGCTGAGATCATGACCTGAGCCGAAGGCAGAGGCTTTAACCCACTGAGCCACCCCAGTGCCCACGATTTTAACTTTTTTAAAAGTAATTGATTTAAAAATACAAGTTAAAAATCAGCTAGTTCAAAACAATATGTTAAAGCAATCAGCCCCACAGTAAAAGACCTTTAGGAACAATTTCATTTTTAACTCTTGCCATAAATTAGTTTTTCAATATTTTTAATTTAAAGTCACTTTATCTTCAACTCTTTTTCAGTCCAAGTTTACCTTTCATCTCCAAACCTGTCAGTTTCTTTAGGTAGTGACTGCTAATTTTAAAATGAACAGACTCATTTACAAAGTATACCATTAACAAAAAAACCAAAATACATAACGCACAATAAATCTGGTTTAGGGATGAACATTCTCATGGTCAGGTAATAATGAGGTAGTAAGATGGCCACACCGTCAAAGGGGAAGGAAGGGAAACAAAAACCACCCAGATATCTCAACCTCCTAATACCTGGAAACACTGACTTCACCTTGCATCACTAAATTATTATTTATATATATATATATATATATATTTTTTTTTTTTTTTAATATAAGCTCTTATGCCCAATGTGGGGCTTGAGCTCACGATCCCGAGATCAAGAGTTGCATGCTCTACCAACTGCACCAGCCAGGCAACCCTGTACTGCTAATTTCTATTCTACATAAAAATCATGAATTTTAGGGTACCTTGGTGGCTCAATGGGTTAAGCGTCTGCCTTCACCTCAGGTCATGATCCCAAGGTCCTGGGATTCCCTTTGTCATTGTATCTCTATCAAATAAATAAAATTTTTTAAAAAAAAGCATGAATTTTAGGGGCAAATCTTGCATAATCAACAAGTAACTTAAAAAATTGCATTTTGCCTTTTTCAAGAATAAAGACATGAAATAGAAAATAAATCCACCATTCTGCACAGTGGCACAGACATAGGAATTTATCTTTGAGACAGGAGGTAGTCCTTCAAAGTTGGCAGAACAATTTCAAGAAGTAACCATCTGATTCAGTCAAATCTCCTACAATTTCTTCCAGAGTCAATGGCTCTCATATAGAAAAGATTTCCTTAATCTTTAGTGGTATCCCCAAAGGTACCCACCTTGCTTGCTTTAAGAACTTTGTAGAATTACAAGAAGGCACCTGTAAAATCTATAGTATCTTTTGTTTTACAGAAAATATTTTAAATCAACTTTTCAAGAATAATGGTCTTAAAACAAGGACATGTGCACAAGTTTTTCGTGTAATTAGACCACTAATTCATTAAAGCTCTAAATTATACCTAGGTACTCTGCCACAGGATTAAAAAAAACATGAAAATGTAACCTATGTAATTATACATCAAAGTATGAATGTCTTAAGGAAAAGAACTATATTTCTTTTTTTTTATTGCTACTTAAAAAAATTTTTTTCCAGTGTTCCAAGATTCATCATTGAATCATTCATGTTCCAAGTTCCCCATTCCCCACACCCAGTGCTCCACGCAATAGGTGCCCCCAGAACCCACCATCAGGCTCTCCCATCCCCCACCCCCCTCCCTCCAAGTCCCCCAGTTTGCCTCTGTGTCCAAAGTCTCTGTTGTTTCGTTTCTCTCCCTGGATCACCCTACCTCCCATTTACTTTCCTTCTCCCACTAAGAACTATATTTCTTACATCTTGTTATATTCCATCATCCAGGAGAGTACACCTTACATAAAATTAGGTGCTCAAGTATTTGAATAAAATATTAATGGAGAAAAGATAAAATTACAATATAGAAAAGATAAAATTACAATATCTATCCTAACCTTTTTCATGGATACTAAATCACTATCTACAACATAAAAATACTAATATATAATCTAAGGAACCAGATGTTTTTGTATATACTGCAACCAGGTATAGAACCGAGAGAAAAAAAAAAAAGAATAAGGAGCACTGAGTGAAATAAGTCAATCAGAGAAAGACAATTATCATATGATGTCTCTGATATGAGGAATCTATGAGGCAGCGTAGGGGGTCGTGGAGGGTAGGGAGGGGAAAAAAAATGAAACAATATGGGACCAGGGAGGTAGACAAACCCTAAGAGACTCTTAATCTCAGGAAACAGAGGATTGCTGGGTAAGGGGGGGGATAGGGTGGCTAGGTTATAGGGGGGAAAAAGAAGTAGTAGGGGGTACCTGGGTGGCTCAGTGGGTTAAGCCTCTGCCTTCAGCCCAGGTCATGATCTCAGGGTCCTGGGATCCAGGCCCGCATCAGGCTCTCTGCTCAGCAGGGAGCCTGCTTCCTTTCTCTCTCTGCCTGCCTCTCTGCCTACTTGTGATCTCTCTTTGTCAAATAAATAAATAAAATCTTTAAAAAAATAAAATAAAATAAGGAGTGGGGGCGCCTGGGTGGCTCAGTAGTTAAGCCTCTGCCTTCAGCTCAGGTCATGATCCGGGAATCCCATGATTGGGCCCCACATCAGGCTGCCTGCTCGGTGGGAAGCCTGCTTCTCCCTCTCTCACTCCCACTGCTTGTGTTCCCCCTCTGGCTGTATTTCTCTCTGTCAAATAAATAAAACCTTTAAAATAAATAAATAAATAGATAGATAGATAGATAGATAGATAGATAGATATAGATAGATAGATAAATGAAGAGCACTATTCATTCAAAAATTTCTAAGAATCTACTTTCAACCCCTAGCTGCTCTGAAGAATATAAAATTCAGAAAGACATTACCCCTTGCCTTCCAGAAGCTTTTAAAGTAGAAGAACCATTATTTACCAAAGACTGACTGTGCTAGGATGTGGCAGCCTTTTGGGGCTGCGGGGAGGTGGTGGTGACTTTTTTTTTTTTTTTTTTAGATTTATTTGAAAGAGAGAGAGGGAATCTGAAGCAGACTCCTCACTGAACTCGATCTCAAGACCGTGAGATCACGACCTAAGTCGAAACCAAGAGTGGGTTGCTCAACCGATTGTGCTACCCAGGTGCCCCTTAGGAAAACTCTGAAATTGGGAGTGTGGAAAGGTTACCTACCTCTAGCTTGAGTGGAGAAAAGAGGTGGACAGTTAAGGATGACTTCACCATAGTACTTGAACTAGAAGAGGTAGCATTTCAATAGGTAGATGCAGAGGTAAAATAAAAGCCAAAGTATATCCAGGGAGGAGAGAAGAAGAAAAGTTTGGAAAAGAGTCTGAAGACGAGTACAGTCTCAGTTTTTACATAACTTTTTTACCTTTTATTTTAAATCTTTATATTTAATGACTTTACAAACACATCCATTATAAACAGCAACCCCTTCCCATCCTCAGTGCTCTCTAAAACTTTTACTCTGCTTTATTTTTTCTATAGCACCTAATGTTTTTTAAAATCCCTTCTTTGATCTACCCTTCCCTTTCTTCCCCCATCTAACCCCACCAAGTAAACTATGTTAACAACCCCCTATTATTTTTTGGTATTTTCTTCATGCTTTTTGTAGTAATTTATATTTTCTAATCTACCCGTTTTTTAAAAGATACACTAATTACAGAGCCACCTCAATGGCTTAGTCGGTTAAGCAGCCAACCCTTGATTTTGGCTCAGGTCATGATTTCAGAGTCCTGGGATTGAGGGCCGTGTGAGTTCCTGCTTCAAAATTCTCTCTCCCTCTGCTCCATCCCAACCCCCATACCCCCACCATGCGCTCATGCACAAATTCTCTAAAAAATAAATAATCTGGGACGCCTGGGTGGCTCAGTTGGTTGAGCGGCTGCCTTCGGCTCAGGTCATGATCCCGGAGACCCAGGATCGAGTCCCACATCGCGCTCCCTGCTCGGCGGGAAGCCTGCTTCTCCCTCTCTCACTCCCCCTGCTTGTGTTCCCTCTCTGGCTGTGTTTCTCTCTGTCAAATAAATAAAATCTTTAAAAAAATAAAATAAATAAATAAATAAATAATCTTTAAAAAAATAAAACCAGAGCACCTGGGTGGCTCAGAGGGTTAAGCCTCTGCTTTCGGCTTAGGTCATGATCTCAGGGTCCTGGGATCAAGTCCCACATCGGGCTCTCTGCTCAGGAGGGAACCTGCTTTCCCCCTTTTTCTCTACCTGCCTCTCTGCCTATTTGTGATCTCTCTGTCAAATAAATAAATAAAATCTTAAAAAAAAAAAATAAAACCACTGGGCGCTTGGGTGGCTCAGTGGGTTAAAGCCTCTGCCTTCGGCTCAGGTCATGATCTCAGGGTCCTGGGATCCAGACCCGCATCCGGCTCTCTGCTCAGCAGGGAGCCTGCTTCCTCCTCTCTCTCTGCCTGCCTCTCTGCCTACTTGTGATCTCTCTCTCTGTCAGATAAATAAATAAAATCTTAAAAGAAAAAAAAAGGGGGGGGGGCGCCTGGGTGGCTCAGTTGGTTAAGCGACTGCCTTCGCCTCAGGTAATGATCCTGGAGACCTGGAATTGAGTCCCGTATCGGGCTCCCTGCTCGGCGGGAAGCCTGCTTCTCCCTCTCTTACTCCGCCTGCTTGTGTACCCTCTCTGGCTGTGTTTCTCTCTATCAAATAAACAAAAAATCTTAAAAAAAAAATTCTTAAAAAAAAAAATAAATAAATAAAACCACTAATTACAGAATACATGTTCATGGGGGGAGGGAGAGGGTCTGAAAAACATGGAAAAATACAAAAAATAATAACCTAAAGATGGCCTTTGCCAACATTCATGGATATATGTATCTAATCTTTTCTATGCATAAATATACACTTGTAAATATTTTCCTTATAAAAATGAGATCTTTGTGTATTAATTTTAGTACTTTTTCATTTTCATTTCATCCATTATGGTAGTTATTATCCAAAAGATAGTAAATAACAAGTGTTGACAATGAAGAAATTGGAACCCTCATGTATTGCCGGTGGAAACGTAAAATGGTGCAGTTGCTGTGGAAAACAGTTTCGTAGTTCCTCAAAAAGTTAAAACCAAATTACCATATAATCCAGCAATTCCACTCCTAGGCATACACTCAAAGAACTGAAAGCAGAGACTCAAATAGACATTTGTAAACAAATATTCATAGCAGCATTATTCACAACAGCCAAAAGGTGGAAACAACCCAAGAATCCATCAACAGATGAATGGATATACAAAATACCTTACACATACCCACACCCACAGGAATATTATTCAGCTCCAAAAAGGAATGAAATCTGATACATGGCACAATACAGATGGGCCTTGGAAAAACATTAAGTAATACAAACCAGAGGCAATATCACAAATTCTGTATGATTTTCCTTTATATGAGGTACCTAGAATGAGCAAATTCATATAGAGAGAGCAGAATTTACCAGCAATAAATAGGAAGGAATAGCAGTTTTGTTTAATGGGTACAGAGTTCAGGATGATGAAAATGTTCCGGAAATAGATAGTGGTGATGGTTGCATAATGCCGTGAATGAACTTAATGCCACTGAAGAGCACACTCACTATGGTTAAAATGGTAAATTTTATGTATAGTTTAGCTATCTCCCTCCAAAAATGCCTTAGGGGCCCATTTCACACTGTCAGCTACATATGAGTCATTTCTCTAGTCTCACAATTCACAACTGCACTCTAATTCCAGTCCAGACTAACGTGAAGGAAGGTAGAATATAACCACGCCCTCCGTACTCTCTCTGGTTAAAATTCTCTTTATAAAGCCTATGAATATAGAAAGAAATAGCCAGCATGACAAGAGCGGTTGGGCCAGTGAATCAGGGAACTGCTAAAGCTGGCAAATGGCCTCATGGAGCTAGCAGTGAGAACCCAGATCAATCTACAAATAATGCCCCACAGAGTGGGAGGCTCGTAAGTAAGATAACTCCTTCAACAGATATCCTACATTCTGAGTTTGAATTTAGTAAGTTTACCTTCTTAATCTGTGTGTTTCTGATGGGCAGAAGTAAAGAACTAAGCCCACAACTGATTAACCTCTGAGTCTCCACTCATTCAGTTAATGTTTTTATATAATTAAAGTTTCAAGAACTGGAAATTTATAAACAAGAATAAGATAGGCCCCAGCTTTAAGGAACTTAGCCAGAGCTGTAGGGTATCTATACAAAAAAATTCAATTCAATTAACACTATTTAGCACCTTACACTCAATAATTTGGCTGCAATCAGGGGTCAGCCATTATGCTACTACTCCGGGTAGGTGATTAAGATACAATCTTCTAGGGTAAGGAGTAAACAAATACTTTCATATGTGTCACAATAAATACATACAAAATCTATGGTACATAGTACAAAAAAAAGGAAACCATTTAAGTTTAAATATAAGGTCTTATAAAACCTAGTATTACCTATTGGAATGTAGAATCAACACTTTCACTAAGGCACACAAGCAAGATCCCTCAGCCTCTCAAAGGGAAAGATTTTTACAGATATCAATAAATAAGGAACTACATATGGAGTAGTAAGCATTAATTTCATTTTATAATCTAACAGGATAGCAAACTCAGAAATGATGACATGATAAAGGCGGTAGGAAAAATAAATGCAAAGTAAAGTTTTAAGGCGGTGCTCAAGGGAGGAAACAAAATAATAAGAAAAAAGATCAGGAAACGACATTTAGAAGATGGTGTTCAAAATGGCTCTTAAAAGAGGAACAGATAAAAGTGAGGGAATTGTGTCAATCTCTCCTCATTAGATAAGGTCAGGTCGTTGAAGGCAGGAACTTGCCTCATTCCTCATTTACCCTGCATTAAGCACACTAGCCTACACCTACATAAATGCTTAAAAAAAAAGGCCTTGCGAATTCCACCAAAGATAGTATGAGGAATCTACATTAAGGAAGAACTGTGTTTAGTCTGATAGGAAATGGAGACTCTTGGAAGATTTGCGAACACCTAGACATCTACATCTGAATACTGTTATCATCACAAAATAGGATACGTAAGACGCACCTGGGTGGCTCAATCATGGGTGGCTCAATCCATTAAGCATCTGCCTTGGCTGTCGTAATCCCAAGATCCCAGTCCTGGGCCATGGGGTCCCGGTCCCCATGGCAGGTGCTCTGCTCAGCGGGGAGTCTGCTTCTCCCTCTCCCTCTAGTTCCCCACTGCTTCTGCACCAGCGTGCTCTCTCTCTTGCTCTAATAAATAAATAAAATCTTAAAAAAAAAAAAAACAGGATACATAAAACCCCATTATTTCCCTCCATGGAAGAAAGCTGGGTAGCTGTGGCACAAAGGGGGAGATAGAAGTACTCTACATAACTTTACTTACTCTGCCTAAAGTTTTTATCTTTTGAATTTTGTGGCATGTGACAGTATTATCTATTCAAAAAAAAAAATTTAATTTTTAAGAATCTGCACAGTAAGAGTGAATCTGACAGCAATGCAGAGAAAGCACTGCCATGAGAAGAAACAAGAAAAAGTTCACTTCAGAGGGTCTAACAACAGTCAAGGCAAACAGTAAGAAAAGCCTGATTTAATCTAGAGAAAAAAAGAAAACGGCTAAAAGCAGCTCAAAAATATACTTGTCAATGGAATCTAACAGCAACTGAATGTCTGGGTTAACATAAAGACCCACACCATGTCTACAATTAATTAACTTTATTAAATGTATTTCTCTATTATAAAAGCAACACATTCAGAGAATACAGAAAGTATAAAGAACATTATCCTTATTTTTACTGTTTAACAATCACTGTTAACATCTATATGTATTTTCTTCCTATATGTAGGTTTCTTTTTTTACTATGTGTGGGTTTTTTATTATGTGTGGGTTGAGATTCTTTTTTAAACAACTTAAGATGTAATTCACATACAAGTGACCCACTTAAAGTGTACAGTTTAATGGTTTTTATTCTATCCAGAGTTGTGCATCCATCTCCACAATCAATTTGAGAACATTTTCATCACTCCCCCCCTCCAAAAAAAAAATCCTATCCCAGTCACTGCCCATTCCCAGCTCCCTCCAGTCCCTGGCAACCACTAACCTACATTCTATCTCTGTGGACTAGCCTATTCTGGACATTTCATACAAATGGAATCATACAATATTTTGTCTTTTATGACTGGCTTTTCATTAACATGTTCATAAGGTTTACACGTGTTGCAGAATGTATCAGTCTACCATCTCTTTAGTACTGAATGATATTCCACTGTATTGTTTATAAAACTATAATCATTCCAGATACATAATTTGTGTTCATTTCCATGTCATCAATGCTTCATATGATCCATATTTAATAATAAGTACAGTGCCCCATCAAGTGGCTGAACCACCATTTAATCATTTCACTACTGTTGGACATTTGAACTCTTCAGTCTTTTCTACCGTAAACAAATTCTCTTAAATGCAAATAGTAGCTCCTTTCTGAATGATCTTCTGGATCCAGAGAAATGCCTCTCCTAGAAACTCTGAGCATCCTAATGAGATTTGCCACAGAGAACAAAAGTCATATTCTTCCGGGGAAATTTCAAGATTTCATCTATCCCAAACCCAAGTAATGGATAGATGTTAAAAGCTATCCATGGTTGAGGGACGCCTGGGTGGCTCAGTTGGTTAAGCGACTGCCTTCGGCTCAGGTCATGATCCCGGAGACCCGGGATCGAGTCCCACATCGGGCTCCCTGCTCGGCGGGAAGCCTGCTTCTCCCTCTCTCACTCCCCTCTGCTTGTGTTCCCTCTCTGGCTGTGTTTCTCTCTGTCAAATAAATAAAATCTTTTAAAA
>PITA01031897.1:0-14602 GCA_004023965.1 Spilogale gracilis
AGGAGAATGTGAAAACGACCACAGAAATGAGAAGGGGTTCCTTCTCTCTAATACTGGATGAGTGTAAGGAAAAAGTTGTGAGGGATCAGCAATAGTCCAGCCCCTGTGAATTCTCTGCGTGGACCAGCCAGAGCTCCTGACAGGACAGGGACCAGCCCGAGGCATAACTGCCAGGAGGAGCAAATCCAGCAGAACAGAGACAGAAGATAAAGACAAAAGGGGGGAGGGGAAGAGCCAGGAAAGCCAGGAGCAGGCTGCCCTATTTTTGAACATTGTAAGACAACAGAAAAGGGAGATTTGAGAAGTTATAAAAGCTACCCTGAACCATACCTCCTTCAGAAAGTTCAAGAAACCAATTTCACACAAAAATAAGGCACAGAGAAGTATTCAAGACAAATCCATACCAAGTTACTGTCAGAAAAAGAGAACAAGGAGCAGAAGAGCATCCCCGCAGACAATGAAAGCTTACCAGAAAGATATGCTCTCAAAATAGATTAAAACTACAGCCAACTATTTCAAAACAAACTAAAAGAGATTAAGAAAAGGATATAAGACCTTAAAGGATGGTAAAAAAATCAGAATGAGAAAAAAGTGAGAAATGAGGTGGCAGTACTTGGAAAAGGACTCCAGGTGGTATAAGAATTTTTTTTTCACCAAATGACTAGAATGCCATAGATATCAGAGGACCCATGAGCATTAAATATATAGGTCCTCGTAAAAGTAAAACTCAGTGAGAGCTAAGGATACGTTGTAGTTTATCATCACGCGATACCGTGCCAGCATAGATACAGGAGAACTCCAGTAAGTGGAGGAGGATGGGCAAAACATGTGCCCAAACAGTTTTCATATTGTCACCACTATCACGCCTAGTATCAGTGTGGTTACTATGATACTGTCATGGATATAATACATGAATAAACAAATGAGTAATTATGGAATATTCTTATTCTGTCATTCCTGCCATCCTTGAGAGCCAAGATTCTCAGCGGAAGAAAGGAGGCGCATACGTAATGGAGAAAAGGTTAAGTAAATGTCCTTTAGGCTTAAATTTGAATTGTAAGAACAAATGAACTCGTGAGGTCCTGTGTGTGTGTGTGTGTGTGTGTGTGTGTGTGTGTGTGTATTTCTTAGTTCTGTGTACTGTGGACAATGCCTAGAGATAATGAACATCATAGTAGCAGTGAGTTAGTACCCAGATTGTTGTCTTGAAATAAATTTTGTCATGGGAAGAAACCTGGGCTTCTTAAAGAAATAGCTTATTCCAGGTCTGCGGCGGGAAAGCCACAGTAAGCATGGATCATCTTGTCTTACACCTAGAGGGGATTGCAAGGAGACTACCAAATCCTTCTTGGATCAAGACAGAAGGACTCCAGAGGTGACTTAAAGAGTCTCCCACAAGCTGAATTTGGGACAAATTGCATTTCAAAAATGGTAATAATTATAATAGATTGAAAACTGATCAAATATTTAAACATAAATGAGTTTATAGCATTAAAAAATTAATCACCTTCAGAAAAATGACAGGAAATTACTTTATTATCTTTAAAAACACTGAGTAAATGAAAAGGGCCAAGCAGTTTCCTATGAACTGTACCACCGGTAATCCAAAAGTGGAAGAAGACAAGTGTCTCTTTATCAAATATTCCAACAAATAAACTCATAAAATGTCTCACTCTGTGTTCTGATCTTCGACTGCTGCCAACATTTAAGCTTCATTCTCCCTCTTTTTGCCTTTTGCCCCACATCTGGGCAAACCAAGAGAGCCTGGCACTCTCATTTGGCACCTGGAAGTGGTTCACACCATCCCAGCTCCATCTGTGCCCAGAAACCCTCAGCTCAGCCCCACCTTCTAATTGCCGTGAAAACCATATGCCAGTCTCCTTTCCTTGCTTTCCCAACTCACTTTTGGGCCACCTGAGAAAGCTAACCATGCTCTGCCAAAAGCCCCCATCTCATAAATAATAAGCCCTTTTATTCCCTATTTGTGTGTGTATGGTATTTGTCTGTCTTGACATCCAAACCAATTAGGGATGGGATCCATCCTCAAAATGGATGGATCTTACCATAAACAAAAATGAAAAGATAGGCATACAATATTGCCATTTATAACCCCCAATTAAAAAATAGTAGGCATTCAACATAAAAAGCTGCTAACATAAAATGAGAGATACATCAGGCATTGTCTGTCTCTTATAATTTTGATAGAATTTAAATCTGTGTGTGTGTGTGTGTTCAGAATAAGTGAAGGCGATGGATCTGGTACTCATACCTTGCTAATGGAAATATCGGTACAAAAATAGTGCACGTCAGTGCTATTTTCCAGGAAAGAGATTTGGCAATAAAATCTAAGAAGCTTAAAAGCTGTAGAAGTCTCTGTCACATACCTTGTAGATTATCAGATCTAAGGAACAATTAGTGACATGATAAAAGATGATATGCAGAGATTTATAGCACAGTAATATAGTATCATAGAAAGTAAAGAGGGAGGGCATATAATATCGAAACATGAAAAAGCGGAACAGCAGTAAATTCAAAGATGCCTTTGGAAAAATGTAATAAGCATCAGTGTTTGAAATATATGCCAGAGTGTTTGTGTGTGTGTTTTAAAGCAAGAAACAAATGAGTGTTCAAAATGGATATACACGTGAAGAATGAGACCCCAGGGAGCAAGTGCCGTATTGCAAACTGGTACAAACCAGTGTCGGAGCGCGGTTCTGGCGTCGGCCTGTGAGAATGACAGTCGGCAGGTGGCACTCAGTGCACTGAGGTTTCGGGTTCACTCTGGACCACGTCTATAAAACTCAGCCCTGGGTCCACATACTCCAACAAAATCTGAGCACTCCTTAAAAGGAATGATCATGGGGAATGCCCCTACTTTTTCAAATAAAAGATGCAGATCTTTGTTGCCATCATCATCATCTTCTAAATCGTGGTTTCTGTGCCTGTCAGGGACACTCTGGAGTCCCTCAAGGCCACTTTCCACATCAAACTGTAGCACGCTCACGAGAATTTCAGTCTCCTTGGTAAGACTGAATTTCAAGGAACTGAGTGCGTGTCTGTCCTTTTGCCTGCTAGAACCCTGGCTCCCAGCCCGATGCCTGGCACGGACAGAGTACCTGATTAATATTTGTCAAAAGAAAGAACAAATGTTCTTGTGACAGATGTGCTCCTGGGGAACCAATTCTCCAGTGTTTAAGCCTTCTTTCTCTAATGAGAGCTGGACTGAAGTTATTTATGGTAAAGAATGCTAAATGCCCTATAGCAATATAGTGGATTACTATTAAATGGGGAGGCATACTACTTCGGTGTTGATTCTGTCTACATTTTATTGTATCCTAGAAAGTAAAGGCATCATGCCGAGTGGCTCATATTTATTATATCTAATGCCTAACGTACCTTATCGCTCTGTTCATTTTTCCAGTATAGAAATTAGGACTCAGGGA
Source organism: Spilogale gracilis (assembly GCA_004023965.1). NCBI lineage: Eukaryota > Metazoa > Chordata > Mammalia > Carnivora > Mephitidae > Spilogale > Spilogale gracilis. The sequence continues at coordinate 3,444 of PITA01031897.1, forward strand.
ATTGGTGTAGCAAGGTCAAGACCAAAGACTGGGAGCTCCCAAGGCAAAACCACTGTTTGTTAAAATAGCTCACATGCAGTATTAAGGATCAAATCAAGAAATGAATGAAAATGGAAGGTATTTCAAGACGTCTTCAAAGAAGGGAACAAAGAGGAATGTCATCAATAGGCAGAGAGCCTAAGTTGCTGGGAAACTCAGAAAGCTCTCAGGTATTTCAGCTGGTTTGCTCATCTTAATTTGAAAAGGAAATAAGGGAGAACAGAGTTCTTCAATCAGATACTTTAATCCTTCAGGGAAGGCAAAACATGGTGTTAGAGATGAGAGAAGCTTTTTTTTTTTTTTAAACCCTGTGAAAAACTCTTGAAAAGGTAAAACAAAAAGGATGCTGAGGTAAATGAGGGCTTGAATCAGGTAGAAAGTTTTTTTTTTTCAAATTTTTTGATAAAACCTTTGCTGTATGGAGATTCACTATTGAAAGGTGAAGATGAATGAGCAGTTGAAGTACTAATGGGAAACAAGTTAGCAGAAATAAAACAAATATCTAATTGATGATCAGTTTGACAGTTTCATCTAGGAATATGTACACATGAAACTTTAATTTGACACTTGACACTAAAAATGGAAATTCAAGGGTAATTCTGTCCTTAACATTAATCACCTAGGAGGAATGGTTAATAACGGGGAATTGAAAGGCTCTCATAAATGGGATTCAAAACTAATACTGAAAGGAAAACATTGATTTAAAAACAATGAAAAACTGGTGGCTAACTAGTATTCAACCAGTGAATAGTGATAAAAAACAACTTATGGATTTCATAGATGCTGACATTTTTTAGAAGAACTTTCAAGCCCTTTCTTTGCTAAGAAGAATGTATTTTACTACCACGAGACAGAAAATGTCCTAAGTATCTTACGTCACATTAAATAAGATACAAATCAATAAGATTCTTACTGTTTGTTTCAGACCATTGCTTCTTAATACTGCCTACATATTAGAAGCTCCTGGACAGCTGGAAAAAAATATTCATTTTGGGTCTGTACTCCAGACTAATGAAACCAGAACCTCTGGGAATGAAAATCAGTAATTTTAAAAAACTTCCCTGATAATTGTATTTTGCTGCCAGGTTGAGGTTTCCTAATTTAGACAATGAAGAGTAAGATTATAAACAGAATGAGAGTAAGAACCATGCAAGATTTATTTGAAACATTGCCTGGGACATGATAGATACACAATAGAGACTTGCTGAATGAATTCAGTAATTTAGTAATCCTGTGGCATATCTATAATTAGGAAAGCCTACCAATACTTCCCACCACATAGTGTCATTTTTAAAATCTCCTGTGCTGAATGAAAACTTATTTTCTCTTCACATGACTTGAGCACGTGTTCAACTAATAATATTTTCTAGTTCCCATCATCTTGGGATCAAGCCCCACAATGGGCTCCCTGCTCTGTGGGGAGCCTGCTTCTCCCTCTCCCTCTGCCTGCCACTCCCCCTGCTTGTGCTCTCTCTCTGTCGAATAAATAAATAAAATCTTTATAAAAAAGCCATGCTTTTGTACATTTTTGATCAGAGTCCTACAGTGAGACATAATCTACATTGGAACCAATGTATCCACACTTTAAACCTAAAACAATAGTCAGTACTTACCTTTACTATGTGAGATAATCCCTGATAGTTCCTGTTCTGTTTTATTAATTAAAAATGTTTTAAAAATTGAATTTCATGACCAACTAGGGGATCTGCAGTCACACCTTGGGAAGCACTGTAGTAAGTGGACAGTGCAAATAGCATGACTGCGGCAGAATAGCATTGCCTTTCTTGTGAAAGCAAACGGAGATTTGCAGTGCTTATAACTCACTCATGATATCCTGATTGATTACACTTGCCAGACATGTATATTTCATCGTTTACTGTGTGTTTCTTGCGACATGAGTGTAGGGCTCACGCAGGCCGAACTCTCATCTGCCTTGCACACCATTGTATCACCAACTAGATGTAAACACAGTGCTTAGTTCATATCAGACATTCAGTAAATGCTTATTACATTGATGAACACACAAATGAATAAATGAGGGGTAAAATAGTTTCCCAGGCCCAATAATATTGCATGTAATTTTCGTGTTTTTTTTCCAAACAGCTTTCATTTCCAAAGTCCTAGTCAGACAGTTTTCATCCTCTTGAAGAACTAGCTATGCCATTTTTGTTTTTTAAGGGACTGCTAAGGAGATCCATGACATATTCTGTGGGAAATGACCTGTGGGTCTCCTGCAACTCATCCTAGTGTTAAAAAAAAAAATCATCTTTGCCTTAAAGTTCATGGTTCTGAAGCTAAGTACCCCCCTGAACTCAAAGAGAGAGGGAAAAATCTATCTTCTCAATATTTTTTCTGGGAGTAACAGTTCCTAAGTATCTTGGCAGGGAAGTAGGGAGACTTGGGAAGTAAGAGAGACATCAAATCAGGAGCCTGGGAGCCAAGTCTGATGAATGCCAGTGAAGCTGCCAAATTATGGGAAGTTCCTGGCCCTTCGGAAGGAATTGAGAAAAGGAGAAATACTGGTGATAGGCACCAGATGGAGGAAGCGAAGCGACAAAGGGCCACACAGCAATGAGCCTAGGAACACAAATGCAACTCAGGGAGAGAGAACAAAGGGTGAAACTATAGATCCCTTGCTATCCATCCATCCACACACAAAACACAGCACAGATTTTATATAAGCCTGTGTCGGCCAGCACTCATGGAGCCAAGTGACTCATAAGTTTCAGTTCAAAGACTGGTTGTGCTTAGAGATTTATAATCCAAATTTGTGGTGCTGATAGAGGAGAAGAATCCATACATTCACTTTGTCAGTGATTGTTTCTTGAATGCTCACCTCGTGCAAACATTAGGAATAGAATTGTCAATATAGTAGACACAGTACCTGTCCTCAGGGAATTTCTGTCCTAATGGGGAATTTACATGCAGATAATATTAATAAGTTAATTATACAATTAATTTTTGACTGCAATTTTAAGAGTTATAAAGATGCCCGTCAGTACTGTAAACGCTTGAACTATGCTCTAAAGCATGAAGAAGGGACAAATGGAGCACTGTTAAGTAGAGAGGAGAGCATTTGCAAAGGCCCTGCGGCAGTGGAAGTATGTTCCAGTTGAAGATAGTGTAGCTGGCAGGCATGGAGTGAGGGGAGAATCTCTAGGCCATGTAAGCAGGGTCTAGACCAGGCAGGAATCTGCAGAGCAGGCTGAGATCTGCTGTTTTCTTCCAGAGTGAAATATGAAGCCATTCAAGGGCTCTTGGTTTTGGTTTTTTTGTTTGTTTTTTTGTTTTGTTTTAAGATTTTATTTATTTATTTGACACAGAGCACATAAGCAGGGAAAGTGGCAGGCTTCCCACTGAGCATAGAGCCATATGTGGGGCTCAATCCCAGGATCATGACCCCAGCAGAAGGCATATGCTTCACCAACTGAGCCACCCAGACACCAATTAAGGGTTTTGAAGAGTGCTCAGCGGGGTGCCAGTGGGGAGAGGTCAAGGGCAGATTTAATGTGAGCACACCTATCTCGGGTCCATCCTGGGGCAAGTGTTGCAGCACGTTCGTGGGCAGTTGTCTTGAGCCTCTCATTCTAATTCTAGCTGATGTGGTTCCACTAGACAGAAGAGCTATATTTCTGTTCCTGAATCAGCTTTCAGCATATCCCTGAATCTGTCCAATTTACTGTACAGAGAAGTTCCCCAGCTTAAACCATTTCTCATTAGAGAATGATTTAAAAAGAAAAAGGCTTTGCCTGCCTATTACTGCTGAAGAAAATGTTCTGGAGAGAGAGAGACTTCCCTTAATCTGGGGCCTGTAACTCATGCACTCCAATAATGATTTGCAATAAATCCGCCTAAATCCTCATCATGTCACCCCTTTAATCCTCGGCTCCTTCTCTACATATCAAGCTTGGGAGAGCACAAATCCCCTTATTTATGAAGAAAAACCCATAGCACCATAACCTGAAAACTAGTTCCATCTGTACAGGAGTGCGGCCAAATGCATCTTGGTGAAATTTCAATGAAAATGGAATTTTGCTTGCCAAATGGGGAACTTGAGAGCCAGAGGCCTTGGGACTCTAAAGAGCCCTGTCTAGACAGCTAAGATGCATCTCTCCAGGTTTTCTTATATGGCTTTTATAATTAGACCAGATTCAACCTGACAATAAACTATCATTTCTAAAAAAACCATTCTTGAAAAAATTCAGGTATGAAAAATCTGAATCTAGTTGGAAGCACCTGAATTTAGTCACCACATCTAACAATGAGGGAAAATTGGGAAAATTCTTTTAAATATTTAGTAAGGGTTGTGCCAGGCACTGTGCTGAAGCTTTAGAAACACTATCTCATTTTATCCTCATAACTATTCTCTGAAGTAGATGCTGTTACCATCTCCATTTTGTAGGTGAGGAAAATGAGGCTAAAAAATGGTTCCTTCGTGGACACTTGGGTAACTCAGTTGGTTGAGCATCTGACTCTTGATTTTGGCTCAGGCCATGACCTCAGGGTCATGGGATTGAGCCTGGCATTGGGCTCTACACTGGGCGTGGAGTTGCTTGAAATTCTCTCTCTCCCCCTACCCTTCCCCAGCGGTTGGTCTCGGTCTCTCTCTCTCTCTCTCTCTCTCTCTCTCTCTCTCTCTTCTCTCTCTCTCTCTCTCTCTCTCTCTCTCTCGTAAATAAATCTTAAAAAAATGATTTATTCACTGCCTGAGACTGTGATGGAGCTGGGATCTGAACCCTGTCTATACAACTCAAATGCCTGCTCTTCTAATTCTGATACAACACAGTAAGATTAATTGCCTAAAACATAGAAGGCCCAGGCCAGGGTTTGTCCAGTGCTGTGAAGTTAATAACTCAGTCTGACATCTCAGAGAGACAGTGACTTAAGGTTTAGAAATCGAAACCTTCCCTCCCTTTCCATAAATTGACCAAAAGACCAAAAGAATCCAAAAACAGGGGGGAAAAACACACCATCAGTATAGGAAACCAGAAATGGCACCATACCCATGTCAGAAAGTTGCAGGAATTTCCACTGTGGTGTAGAAGATGGAATGGGTTTAAGGGAACTAAATCCTTGGGAGGAGGTAGGGCAGACTGCAGGACAGAGGGGTCTCCCTCTGGGTTTCTCCTACTTTGGGGATCAGTTAACACTAGAGTCAGCCCAGCAGGTGGACTAGCCCCCAGAGGAAAAGCCCTGGGGAGGTGGACTGCATATCAAGAGGCAATTTAAGAACAGCTGGGTAGATTTATTTTTTTCTCTCCCTCTATGAATACCAAGAAGGTAACAAAACATTGTCCATAGCAAACTTTTAAATCAGCATGCAGTTCATTCAAAATGCAAACCATTTCTATGTAAGAGCCTGTTGGCAAGGAATGGAGTTTGCATTTGTTTCTTAGCCTTGGGATTACACAAAGAAGAGTCTGTTGGACTATGTGGTATGGAGGGAAAGATGGTGCACTATTTGCTGGTGGAAATCTGGCTCTTACCTTCCCCTTTTTTCCTATGTCTGAGCCCCACCTCCTGCCATCCTACAAGACTCAGCACAAACGAACACCCACTCTTTCATAAAGCCAATCCCGAACCCCTCTGATTCTCATCCCCCTGAGGCAGTGGTAACAGCTGCATCTTTTTCTGGTTGTTTGATGATCATTGTTTAATTTTAAAAGATGTAGTTGTAGTGGGTAAAAAATCAAAACTAAGTATTTAGGGAGACATATAATGAAAATACATCTCCCCGTGACCCAAACCTCAGTTTTCCTCTTTTTAGCTTCTCGAATATCTCCAAAGTCAGTTGTCTATACCAGTAAATAGAAGTTCCCTCTGCACATTGTTTTGCTGTCTTCCTCCTTTATTTTAGCAAATATCTTTAAAAAAAAGTTTTGAGAGACCGAGAGGCAGTGCAAGGGCAGAGGGAGAGAGAGAATCTCAAGCAGACTCCTCGCAGAGTGCAGAGCCTGACGTGGGGCTCAGTCCCAGGATGCTGAGATCATGACCTGAGCTGAAACAAAATTAGACATTTAACTGACTGAGCCACCCAGATGCCCCTCATCTTGGCATCTATCTTCACGTCAGACATACAGATCCCCTGATTTATTTTCATGACTAGCCAGTATTACTCTTAGGTCTCCCTCTTTTGAGTCCCAGTGGGATTCCTGCATTGTTACTGTTAAGCCTTGTATCTCGTTGTGCTTGAGATGCAGTGTCTATATGCAAGCTCTCTTCTCTGCTGGATTATAACTCATTGCATTGATGGCAAAGACTCCCCATTATTCCTTGTCATATTTCCTTTGGGCTTATTATAACTGAAGGTAGAAGTATGAAATAGTTAAATTGTAAAGCTCTATCAAGCTATTCTCTGACCATTCTGTCATAGAACAATTTTTTAATTGATGTATAATTTTAAAATGATGAAATGTACAGATTATAAGTGTTCAGTTTGATAAGTTTTGAGAATTGTAATGGCCAGTCAAATCATGATGTGGGATATTTCCATCATTCTGGAAAACTGTCTCATGCAGCCGTCCAGTTTTTACTTCCCACCCCTGCCCCACCATACACACATCAGAGACAATGATTTTCTGATTTCTGTGACCATATATCAATCGTTTTACATTCTTTTTTTTTAAGATTTTATTTATTCAGTTGAGAGAGAGTGAGAGAGCACAAACATGGAGAGAGGCAGCGGAAGAGGGAGAGGCAGACTCCCTCCTGAACAGGGCACCCATGCAGGACTCAGTCCCTGGACCCTGGGATCATGACCTGAACTGAAGGCAGACACTTTACAGACCGGGCCACCATATAAGTTAAGTGGAATAACGTAGTACATATGCTCATGAATATTCCTTTTCATTGCTATATAGTATTTTATTTTATGAAATATGTTCATTTGTTCTCTTGTTAATGGATTTTCATGCCTCTCCAGTTGCTATGATTATCATGGTACTAGTATTTTGTGGATCCATATCTTCATTTTTCTTGAGTACCTACCCAGGAGTGCAAACCCTGGGTCATGGAGCACGAAAGTGTTTGAATTTAATGAGAAACTGCCAAATGCTTCTCTGAGATTGTTGTGTCATGTTAAACTCCACCAACAACATAGAAAGGTCTCCACGTTCATTTTTGCCCATCTCTGATATTGCTGTCTTTATTTTGGCTATTCGTGTGTATGTGTGAGATGATACCTCATAGCGGTTTTCATTTGTATTTCATGATTAGCAGTGATGTTAAAACACTTACCGACCATGTGTTCATCTTCTTACGGAGGAATCACTTGCAGTCTTTTGTCCATTTTTTTTTACAAGTTGCTTTTTACTTCTGGGTATGAAACATGTATCAAATACATGTTTAGGAAATATTCTATCGTAGTCTGTGGCTTGCCTACTTATGTACTGAATGGGGTCTTTTGATGAGCAGAAAATTTAAATTTGATAAAGCTAGATTTACCTTTTGTTTCCCCCTTTGTTATGAGTGTTTATTGTATTCTGTGTAAGAAATTTTCTGCCTCTAAGTCATGAAGATATTCTTTCCTGTGTTTTCTTCGAGAAGCTTTAGTCCCCTAAGCTTTCTGTTTAGATATATGATCTAACTTGAATCAGTTTTTGTATATGAAATGAAATAGTGGCTGCAACTTCTTTTTATTCTACACAAACATCCAGTTATTCCAGCTCCATTTGTCAAATAACGTTCCTTTCTCCATTGTCTTTGTGCCTGGAAATTCGGTTGTCCGTGTACGTGAGGGCCTGGATCTGGATTTCCCATTCTTTCCCACTGACCCACTGATCTGTCTTCTACCCATACTAACCTGTCTTGATTACTATAACTTGATTCTGAAATCAGAGAATATAAGTTCTCCAGTTTCGTCTTTTGTTCAAGATTGTTTTTCTTATTCTAGACCCTTTGAATTTCCATTTGGGAAGATTAGTCTGCCATTTTCTTCCACATTCCTGCTGGGATTTTGCTTAGGACTATATTAAATCCACAGATCATTTTGGAGACCTTAACAGTTTTGAGGCTTCTGATCCACGACAATTATATACCTCTTCATTTATTTAGATTTTATTTAGTTTCTCGGAGGATATCTTGTAATTTTCAGTGCAGAGGACTTGCATATCTTCCATTAGGTTTATTCTAAGATGCTTAATATTTCAGCTACTACTATAAACTTAATTGTATTTTCTCTTTATTATCAAAATTGTACAAATACAGTTGATCCATGTATGTTGCCCACATATTATAACAGTTGTGTTTTGTCAGTGACTTACCCTTTTAATCATTATGAAATGTCCTGTTTTCCCTCTGGTAGTTTGCCGTGTTCTGAAGTCTACTTTGTCAGATAGAATTATGGCTATGCCTGCTTCCTTATGCTTTGTGTATGCTTGATATACCTTTTCCAGTTATTTTACCTTCAACCTATCTCTGTCTTTAACTTTAAAGTATGTTTCTGGGTGCCTGGGTGGCTCAGAGGCTTAAGCCTCTGCCTTCGGCTAACGTCATGATCTCAGGGTCCTGGGATCGAGCCCCACATTGGGCTCTCTGCTTGGCAGGGATCCTGCTTCCCCCCTTTCTCTGCTTGCCTCTCTGCCTATTTGTGATCTGTCTCTCTGTCAAATAGATAAATAAAATCTTAAAAAAATATTAACAATCTGCTTTTTTGTCTTTTCTGACAATGCCTGCATTTTACATGTAGCACCAAGTATTGATATGGTTGGATTTTATGTTTGGCTTCTCAGTATTTGTGTTCTTTATGTCTGTATTAGTGTACTGGGCCTGCCACAATGAAGTACCAGAAGCTGGATAAATAACAGAAGTCTGTCTTCTCATAGCTCTGGAGGCTGGATGTCAGAGATTAAGGTGTCAGCAGGGTTGGTTCCTTCTGAGAATGGGGAGGGAGGGAGGGAGCTATCCTGGGCCTTTATCCTTGGCTTGAAGATGGCCATCTTCTCTGTGTGTCTTCACAACCACTTTCCCCTTGTGCCAGTCTGTGTCCAAATTTCCTCTTCTCTAAGTACCGAGTCATAATGGATTAGGGCCTACCCTCAATGACCTCATTTTAGCCTCATTACTTCTTCAAAGACCTTCTTTCCAAATGCACTCACGTTCTGAGATTATTGGGCTTTGAACTTCAACACTGGAATTCTGAGGGGACACATTTCAGTCAATAACAATGTCCCATCACTTCTGAGTTCCTCTGTTCTGCCTTCCCTGTCTTCTTTTAGATAAATCAGGTATATTTCCAAGATTCCATTTTATACTTTTCATTGACTTTTTAGCTATAGCTCCTTGTGTGACTTTTTAGTTGGTTGCTCTAGAGATCACTGTCTGCAGCTTCAGCTTCTTACAGCCAGTTGCAGGGTTGTGACACGGCCCTTCTCTTGACCTTTTCCTGACCTTTGTGCTCTTTTTCTTTTGTATTTACTTTCACATCTGTTATGAACCCCACAATATGTTGTCATTAATTTTACCACAAATAATTTTCTTTGAAAGAAATGTGAAAATGAGATAAAGTTACTAGTCTTTCAGCAGTACGTATATAAAAGGTAATGAAAAAGTGTATGCTATTCTAAAGAAATATAAAAATGCATAAACATTTATATTTATTTAATAACATAAGATATATTATATTTATATAATATAACATATAATATATGTTATAGATTATATTTATAATATTATTATCATTAATTAATAAGGATGTATGTCACCTTTTATTTTCATCCAGTGGGTTAAATATGCTGTTCTGTTGGCTCCAGCCTCCATGGAAACAGCGGTTTCTAACCTTGGCTGTTAGAGCCGGAGAGATTAATGCTAGGCACAATGGCAGAATCCCAAAGAAGGAAAAAAATCTGTCTTCCCTGGAACACTGTGCTTACAGACCATCACTCCCACCCAGATGTAGGAGTGTGGACACAGGAATGCTGCAAGCATAGGAATCCTCCTTTACCATAGCCTCAGAGAAGCTCTTTGTCAAGGCCTAACAGGGCTTTGGCACACCGGAAGAGAGCCACACATCTCAAGTTGTAACTCTACTGGGTCTGTAGGAGAAATCACTTCTGGACTCTTTGTACCCTATAGTTTATCCTTTGCAAGAATGATGGGAAAGAGCTGAGGCAAAGAGAGAAGAGGTGCCTTCTTAAGGTAGCAGAGATGTGGTTTCTGGGAGTGACTCTTTACTGGTGACAGTACTGGGACTTGGAGAGGTTGAGAAAGTTTTGATGTATAATCATGGAGCTATCAGTGAGGATGGAGTGGTTTCCATGGTCCTCTCCTTCCTCCAACCAGCTCTTCATTCTTTGCCTCACATAGCCTTAGGGCCTTGATGGCAGAAATGAGAATCAAGATGCATTGTGCCAAGCGTGGGCATCTGGGAATAAGCCAGGGTACTGCTGTGTAAGCATGTCCTCTTTTTTTTATTTTTTTTAATTGTTACTTAAATTTAAAAATTTTTTTCCAGTGTTCTAAGATTCATTCCCCATTCCCCACACCCAGTGCTCCATGTAATAGGTGTCCCCAGTACCCACCACCAGGCTCTCCCATCCCTCCACCCCCTTCCCTCCAAGTCCCTCAGTTTGTTTCTGTGTTCAAAGTCTCTGTTGTTTTGTTTCTCTCCCTGGATTACCCTACTTCCCATTTACTTTCCTTCTCCTACTGTCCTCTATGTTACCCCTCATGCACTGCAAGTAAGTGAAACCATGCGATACTTGACTTTCTCTTCATGGCTTATTTCACTCAGCATAATCTCTTCCAGTCCAGTCCATATTGCTACAAAAGTTGGATATTCATCCTTTCTGATGGAGGCATAGTATTCCATTGTATATATGTACCACATCTTCTTTATCCATTCATCTGTTGATGGGCACCTTGGCTCTTTCCACAGTTTGGCGATTGTGGCCATTGCTGCGATGAACACTGGGGTACATATGGTCCTTCTTTTCACTACATCTGTATCTTTGGGGTAAATGCCCAGTAGTGCAATTGCAGGGTCATAGGGTAGCTCTATTTTTAATTTTTTAAGGAATCTCCACACTGTTTTCCAAAGCGGCTGCACCAGTTTACATTCCCACCAACAGTGTAAGAGGGTTCCCCTTTCTCCGCAGCCTCTCCAACACTTGTTGTTTCCTGAC
>PITA01031898.1:0-14600 GCA_004023965.1 Spilogale gracilis
GGGGGGCTGGGCCACGTGTCTCCAGGATGTCGGGGAGGGGTCTGGGCTACATGTCTCCAGGATGTCAGGGAGGCTCGCCACATGTTTCCGGGGTGCCTGGGAGGGGCTGGGCCACATGTCCCCGGGATATCGGGGGGACTGGGCCACATGTCTGGGGTGCCAAGGTACCCATGGTGAACCCCTTCTAGAAGCTGGGAATGCGCCTGGCCTCCGCCCCCGCCTGCACATCCTTGCCAGAACTACCCACGTATCTGTGTTTTGTGGTCAGATGCATACCAGGAGCCGGTCACCAGCAGTGGCCACTCAAGGAGCCACTGGGGGTGGCAGTGTGCTCAGTGTTTGGCCTTTGATGGCGTCCCCTGCATCAGAGGGTCCAGGACTTGGGTGTGAGTTAGCGGTCCAGGACCCAGCAAGGGCTTTTCTTGCCTCACATCAGGGGGACTGGGAGAGTCTGCTCTTCGAAGACGGTACAGGCTGCTGGGTTGCTGGGAGGGACCAGCGGGCAGCCCCACTGGGCATGTGCTCTGGTCTGCAGGGGGAGTGGGCAGGCATGCGGGCACCGTAGACAAGGCCAGATGGGATGGCCGAGTGGGCATGAGCAGGCTCACAGGGGGTCAGTGCCGTCAGACTCTGGCAGATCAGGTGGGAGATGGTTAGGGTACTCACGGTTCTGTGGACACGAGCCAAGTAGTCCCTAGTGGGGCTGCATGGGAAGGGGAGTTTGGGGTCACAGGAGCGCTTAGGCAGAGACACTGAGCCCAGTGCTGGAAGAGCCAGCGTGGAACTTAGAGAGGGACTGCAGGGGTGGGTTAGGGAGCAGTGAGGGCATAGCCGTGACCGGAGGAGGCGAGGGCCGTGTGGGGTTAAGGCGGGAGAGATCCGTGCAGGCGAGGAGGGGGCAGCCATCAAGAGGGTCTGGCACCATGCAGAGCCGGGACCTGCACAGAACTGACCCCAGCATGGGGCCACAGGGATTCACGTGCAAACCAGGTGTCTCCGGGCGGTCATACGACAGGCCTACTGCGCTCATCTCCACAGGCAGTCAAGCCTGGGGATCATGTAGGACTTTCTTGCCATTTAGGGACTAGAAACTAATTTATCTTCCCAAGTTTTGCATTTAATGAAAAGAACAGGCCCTGGCCTGTCAGATGTGTTCTGCTTTAACACACCCGGAATTCAAGTGGCTCACCCAGCGGCAGGGTCCAATCAACACATTTCTCAGCCCAGGTCTCAGGATCGATCTGCCTTTCCCCCCGGAGGGTGTCATTCGCACTTGTGTTCCCCTGGGGGGTCCCATTCTCACCGGTGCCGCTCACATCTCGTGATCCCACCCACAGGGCTTGTCCAGAGGCTCTCTCTGGACACCACCGCGAGCCTCCCTGGAAGGGCCCGTCCCTGCTGCCAACACTGCGTGCAGAGTTGGTCTTAACCTTTGTTTTCTCTATGGTGGCTCAAGCACTCGGCATGAGCTTTCGGCCTCGTTGCCTTTCCGCAGTCCTCTGCCGGCCGCCAGTAAGTGTTGTTGCCGTTGTCCCTCTCGGCAGGAACTGGTGGTGGCTCTGAGTCACCTCGTCGTCCAGTACGAGAGCAACTTCTGCACCGTGGCCTTGCAGTTCATGGAAGAGGAGAAGAACTACCCCCTGCCTTCTCCCGCCACCGCAGGTACGGCGTGGTAGCGCAGGGGCCTGCGGGGACCCTGGGTTAGGACCACCGCTGCCCTCCCTGGTGCCGGGGCCTGAGCTCCCCACCCGCTCCGAGCAGCCCCTGTGACTCCTGCCCTACCGGGCGCTTAGCAGAATAGAGGGGGAAGCAGGAGGGCCCACACCAATCCTCTGACTCTTTTCCTTCCATTTTACCGTTTTCGGAAATCAAGTTCATGGAGATGTTGAAGGACGGTGGCATGTGTGCCGTGGGAACTCACAGAAATGCACGTCAGCTCTTCCTGTGAAGAGCTGTTGTCGGTTTCCTGTTCATGAGTCACGTTAGGCAGCAACTTTTCTCCCATTTGTCCTTTTTACTGGATTTCTATTTCTTCTTGTTGGGCTGCCCCCTCCCCCAGAATGCAGCCTTCTCTGCAGGAAGGAGGGCTCGTGATCAATAACAAAAGTATTACTGCTTTTAGAACATCAGGGAAGGGAAATGAAAATGAACTTGCTCAGCGGAAACAGCTGGTGTGCCGGAGGAGGGCACAGGGGAGGCAGAGGGGAGGGCCTGCGGCACTGACCCGGCCACTACTCTGCTGTTGAGTGTGGGCAGAGGCCCGTGGCCAAGCCGCAGAGCTCCTGGCACTGCCTCAGGGCAGCCCCCGGCCCCAGTCCTGCTCCGAGAGATCTGTTGTGACGGCCTCCCCGCACAGCAATGGTGTGGGCTCCGGTCGTCTGTTCCGCACACCTCTCCTCCCTGCCCGGCGTGCCTATGTCCGGCTTCGTCCAGCCGACTGAGGGGCAGGCCTGCCAGTGGTGTTCATGCCGGCCGGGGGGGGGGAGCCCCCGTCCCCTGCTGTGGAGCCTCCCCGTGAACACGGTGCGCTGCTCCCCAGAGCCCACCGTTAACTCTTTCTTCTTCCCTCTCCCAGAGGGCGGGAGTTTGACCCCAGTGCGAGACAGCCCATGCACCCCGAGACTCCGCTCCGTGAGCTCCTACGGGAACATTCGTGCCGTCACCACCGCCAGAAGCTTGAACAAATCTTTGCAGAATCTGAGCTTAACAGAAGAATGTAAGATGCCAGGAACCGGGTCCTTGGGTCGGGAGAGTCGTGGGTTGGGTTTTCCAAAACTTTATGTACACGAGGGCCCTGCCCCCTCTCTGCCCTGACCGTGTGTCCTGCTGTCCCATGTGCCGGCCCTGAGGTGTCACTGCGGCGCAGGCGTGGCCCCAGAGGAGAGGCTGGGGGGGCGTTGGTGGCGCCCGCGCTGACGGCTCCCCGCCATGTGTCTGGGCCAGCGGGCAGCTCGGTGGCGCTCTCCCCCGGGAACCTCAGCGCAAGCAGCAGCGCCAGCAGCACTCTGGGCAGCCCTGAGAACGAGGAGCACATCCTGTCCTTCGAGACCATAGACAAGATGCGCCGCGTGAGCTCCTACTCCGCCCTCAACTCCCTCATCGGTGAGTGCGGCGCCCAGGGCCCCTTCCCTCCGCCGCCTTGCTGGCTCCCCAGGGCTCGTGGGACACGGGGACCGTCCTGGTCGGAGAACAGGCGTCCGCTGGGCCGTGGGGGTAAGAGGCACGGGTGCTGCAAGCGGCCGCGAGGGTCGGTCGCTTTCACTTTGCTGGTGGCTCTGGGCCACCCTGGGCCTGTGTGGGAGGCTGCCAGCTCCCATCTGCCGCAGCCCAGTGGCTGTCCGGGTGGTGACCCTGCCCCAGGAGACACCTTGTCCATCACGGCGGCAGAGCAGGGACCGCCACACCTAACGGGCAGAGAAACGCTCCACATGTAAAAATGTAGGGACACTAGTAGAATGCTCCTCGTGTGTGTTTCATTCCTGACTGAAGGAATCACAAATAGAGCCGAATCCTCAGAGTTTGTCCATGGTGTCCGTGTTTTTACTGTCCACTGACCCTCAAAGCACGGTGACCCTCTCAGGCCACGGACTTCCCGGGAACCTTGTCCTACGGCTCATATCCCACGGGGCGGCTCCTTCCTGCGGCTTCCTGTCTGTGCCAGGCGCCATTCCGCTGCACCCCCAACCCCCCCATCTGCCAGGGCTGACCTGTCGGCGGAGGGCCTAACCATGGGTCCTCCCTCTAACCATCGCAGGCTTGTTCGGGCCATTTCTTCCTAGGTTAGCTTTGGCGCCTCACATGGTTCTCAGATGCCCGTTTCAGCTGAATGCTCTGGCTCCGTGGAGCTGTGCGGGCTATTCCCCTGACTTTGTGGCCTCTGCCATCTCCGGGTGTGGGTCCCTTGTCCTCCTGCTCCCTGTTCACCGTTAACCCCGCAAGGCGCGTGTTCATTTACCCGGTGTCTGCGAGGAAGGGTTCGCTTTGTCCGTGTCTTCGTTAGATGTATACGTTTTGTTGCAATAACTTTGTTTTGTTATCTCCTTCTCTCGTCGTGAGTTTTCTCCATCATGCATTTTCATTTCTGGAGTTGAGAATGCAAATAACTCCGCCACTGCAGCCTTTTCCTCCGTTCCGACGCCAGCATTCCCATCTGTGATTCCCGGTCTGCCCCTCGTCGGTCCTCGTGTCGGTTCTAAGTCGTCAGCTTGTTTCCGTGGCGAGCCCCGTGCCCTAGCACTGACACCGTGCACACCGCCCGGTGACGGTGGGATTTGTGACTTGGGGCCATGAGCTGGAGTGGGCAGGGCCGCGGTCCCTGCGGGAACCGTGCAGTCTGCCCTCTGCTGGAACAGGGCTCGGGACGTCTGGGGGGCAGGTTGGGTCCTGTGGCGTCCCGTCGGGGCCTGGATGGGCTCTGGGTTCCAGACGTGGCCACTGCACCCCCCAGCGTGGCAGGACGCTCGCCACACACACACACCCACAACCAAGAACTTAGCTCAGAAATCCCCAGTTGAATTGTCCACGTAAACTGAGAAGTAACACTGCGGGCTTGTGTGTGTGGCTGTTTGTTAGAATATCCCAGGTGCCCGGAAGGCTGAGGGCCGGCGCTCGCCTGAACGCACAGCTGCTGACTCAGCATGGGCATACCTTCCGCGTATCGCTGGCAAGGTGTCCGCTGCGCATGGAATGTGTTCTTTTAACAGGATTCACACTGTGTGTGGCCAAGTTCCCGGGCTGGCCCCACAGCAGTCACACCCAGGTCGATACGGATCTGAGTTAGTGTTTCTGTGTGTGTATCTGTAACGAGGAAACAAAGTCACAGGGGAAACTTGGGGACACAGAAGTACGTCGTGCTGTGGCTCGGACCCCCCGGCTACGCGAGCTTGGCTGCTGCGCCTCCCCGTCCTCACCCGTCCCTTCCCAGCGTCAGGGCGACCGCCGCCTCCCACCCGCTGGCCAAGCAGGGTCTGCAGAAGGCCAGAGTGCGTGCGTTTTCAGCCTTGCAGGTGGCCGTGAGCAGTGAATCTGGCCGTGTTCCAATCAGCCTTTACTTACGAACTGAAATGCAAATTTCATAAAATAGCCACAAATCGCAAAATGTTATTTTCCTTTTCACTTCTTTTCCCCAACCACTTAAAAAGTATAAAAATCATTCTTATTTTGCAAGCCATCTGAAAACGAGCAGCCAGACTGTTGTTTGCCCGCATGCGGGACTCGCCCTTCCTGCCCCTGCAGGCTCCGGCGACGTCCCCCACCGCTCCTTCTCAGGACACAGAGGCCTGTTCATTCAGCAGCGATGCTCTCCATGCCCCCCGCGTGCCGGGCTTCCGGGGCACGCCACCGCGGAAGAGGTCAGTGCAGAAACGCCGCACACTCTGAAGCTGGTCACTACGCCGGACATCTCTGCTCCCACCCACCTCCGCTGCGAGGGCCACGGTGGACCCAGGTCCTTGGCCCAGAGCCAGCTGTCATCCGTGACTCCTCTCTGTCCCTCACCCCTGCCTCCTGGCGTCACCCCCCCCCCCCCGCCCCAGGCCAGCCTCCCCCTGTGCTGGCTGCCGCAGGCTTCTCCTGACCGGCCTCCCCGTTGCCTTCATCGGGGCCTTGTCCTGACGGCGTCCTGCCGTGTGGCACACGTCCAGGTGCCCTGTAGCCCTGCCGTCCAGCACGGCCTGTGTCCAAGGCTGTGAACCCACTTCGCGGCCCCGTGCTCACACACACAGCTGGCTGTCAAGAGAAGAAACTCAAAACGGTCACAGAACTTGCAGAAATGGTTTCTGTCATATGTCAGATGGCACCAACACGAGAAGGATTCAAGTCACGTGTCACCAAGGGACCTTTGCGGGCTCTCGTCGGAAGGTCCCCGTTGTCAACGGCACATCCCCTTCCCTGGGGCCTTCGACTGCGTGTGCTGGCAGAGGAGACAGCCGGTCCACGCCACGGTGTTTGGGCTGCAGCACCGGTCAAGTGCGGGGTCCCACCTGGGCCGCCGCGCAGCCGTCTGATGAGTGGACCCCTCCTGTCCTCGGTTGGCAGGGGAAGGGGGTCTCGGCGGTAGTGAGGATGGGATGTCGTCAGAGGCCACATCGGGCCGGAGAGCACGGCAGCTGCCGGGGAAGAGGCAGTGACTGTCCGTCTCTGGGCCGCACTGTGCAGCCCCCCTGCCTCGGCCCTGCCTGCTGTCTTCCTCCAGAGAGCTGGTGGCCCCATCACCCCTACCTTCGTGCCCACGAATTCGGACTCCCTGAGAACGCTGAGTGTTATCTGTGTATCAGTCAAATCTCTGAAAACTTGAATGGAAAGTTCTAAGATGAGCCGGAGTTGACGGAGTTGCTTATTCCGTGAGCTGGCCCTCCCATCCCCCGCGCACTTAGAATGCGGCCCCCCTGAGTCCCGGGGCTCGCAGCTCTCACCTGCTCCGAGACAGTTTTCTTTCATTTCAGCCAAAGGACGGCAGTCTCTCTAGCCTCTCACTGAATATTGCAAAAGAGGTTTTCAAGACCATGGCAACCTGGGGACGTCCATTTATCCCCACCTTTTCCTGAAACGCCAGCCCGTCCAGGTCCTCTCGCAGCCCCCCGCCTGCTCTGTCGCTGTGGGCAGTCCCTGTGCTCTCGCCTGCTGTGCCGTGTGTCCAGGAATGAGTTCCCCAGAAGGGGCCCAGGCTTCCCTTGACCCTGCCCGGACCCGTGGTGCCTGCAGCGTGCCAGCCTGGCGTTCGTAGGTCTCCGCAGCCCCTCCCCTCTGGAACCCCACGTGCCCCAACTTCCACGTGGGCCACCTGTCGGTCCCTCCCGTCTCTGGGTCCCCCAGCCCAGCACACTGCACAGCAGGAGCCCCCTCAGACCTTGCCTGCGTGTCTACGGACGGCCGTGTGGGCCCTGCACCTGCCGTCCGCTCCCGACTCGCAGCGCCTGTGAACAGCCCCCCTTCATCATGAGCCGGCCCCTGAGCGAGGCGCGGACCGCCTCTCCAATCCGGCGGCGCCTGGTCCTCCCTGCTGGTGACATTCTGCGTTCCCATGGAGGCAGGGCGGACAGGGGTCCCTCACCCAACACGAAGTAAACTCCCGTCTTTATCACTCGGGTTTGGTGACGCTGCCGTTTCTTGCTCCCGTGTGCTGCGGGCAGCTGTGCACGCGCCTCCCGCCCTGAGCCTCACCCCATTTGAGTGCCTGGAGCGGGGGGTGGAAAAGGTGCCAAGAAACGGCCCCTGGCATCAGGGGCCCGCAGGACACACCCCTCCTGACTGCCCCAGGGCCGCCCTCCCACTCCCCCATGTCAGCCTGCTCCACGCCCTGGGTCCTGGAGGGCAGGGACGGTCACTCTGCTCTTTTCAGGAATGAGTCACAGCCTGCAGGGACTGAGGGGGGTCATTTCTGTTCTGGGGATTCGGGAGCACTCTCACCCCCAAAGCACTGGCGAGCCGTGCTCAGAGGCCTGGCCAAGAGGGGACAGCTGCGCCGCCTCCAAGTTCTGTGACCGTCGATACCACCTGAGGTGTCTTCCCGTAGTGACGACTCCAAGCTGGAGCTGGGCTGGGCCGGGAGGGCCAGGACTCAAGGTCTCACTGGCCTGGAGTCTGTCCCCTCCCAGCCGTGCGTCCAGAGCTGGGCCCAAGTTCCTGCCCAGAACCGGGGTTCAGGGCCACTGCCCTTGGGGCACAGAGAGGAGCAGAGGGCCGGAGTCAGAGCCGCGGGCACTGCCCACGCTGGTGGAGGAGGAGGCCTGGCGAGCAGAGCCGCCTTCCCACCGGGGCCCCTGGAGACCTTACTTGGCCTGAGGCCACTCGTCCCTGTTGCATCGTGACCAGCCAGAAGGAAGCATCTCCTCATCTCCCCACGACCTTGAGAAGTCCTGACAGAAGAGGCCTTCGCAAACCCCCCGCAGCCGTGCGGACCCCACAGCCTTGAGCTCTGAGCGCGAAGAGCAGAGGGGCCCCACCCACCAGGAGGAGGGGAGCGCTGTCATCTCCAGACATGCCGCAGGATCCCAGGGAAGCTTTTACAGCCCGTTAGCTTGATTTCTCTCTTCCGGGGAATGGCGGTGAGAGAGCAGACGGCGCCATGTCCTGACACCACACCGTCAGTTATGTTTTCGTGGCCCAACCCTGATTAAAGGCCATTATTACGTGTGTCTCATAGGGACCCTGAGGACCATCGTGGACACGATTATGCACACGGGGTAGCTGCCCAGTGTAGGCACGCTCTGGCCTCAGGGCCACGGGGCTGGGACTTCTCACGCCTCCTGGGGGCAGAGGGAGGAAGCAGGGGGCCCCTGAAGGGGTTCCATCCCCGGGGCGGCCCAGCGGCCGGCCACATCACAGAGAGGGCCGAGGGCAGGGGCTTTCCACCCACGTCAGCCCTTAGAGCATCCGCATCGGGGACCCTTGAGACCAGGAATGAGTGGCAAGCTCCAGCTTCCCCTTTCTCCAAGGTGTTCGGCCAGCCTGAGGGAGTTCGGAGATCCAGAGCTGGCCACAAAGCTCTGAGCAAATTTTCCTACATCTTCGGCTGTTTGGAAAGTGGTGGCCATTGCTGTGAAAAATAAATGTAAAGCCATTAGTCACGATCTTTTACTGCTTTTGGTCTAGACATGGAAATAGGTTCTGCGCGCTCATGAGGAAGGCATTGAGTGAATGCCAGACGCAGGGGCCCTTGCCGAGCATCGGGCAGCCCAGAAGCCTCCCCCGCCCGGGAGGGCCGACTCGGGCGTCCTGCGGCCCCCCGAGGCTCCAGCCTCTGCCGGCTGCTCCACAGCCTCGTGTTGGGTGGGCAGCAGCTGTGAGAGCAGGACGGTCTCAGCGGGGAGGCGGGGGGGCGGCAGCTGGCCTGAGGGAAGCGCGCGGACCGCGTCTCTGTGCCGCTTCCCGTTTTCACCAGCAAACACCCCGTTCGCTGTGACCGAAGGCCCTGGCAGTTACAGCCTTTCATTCTCCGTTGAATCACAACCGTTAAAGTCGCAATCTTCTGCAAGAAAGACCACAACAGTGATAAAAATCAAAGTTCTGCGACGTGACTGGTGGGCACAGCCGCCGTGTCGCCCGCTTCCTCGCTGTGGCGTGTGCCGCCACAGCCCTGTACCCCCTCCTCGCGTTTACACCTGGGGCGCCGCTGAGCGAGGCTTCTGTCGGCCAGGTGTCTGCTCTTTGATCAGCACATGGGTGACGAGGCTCCGTAGCACCGCGTCCCATCCCCGCCGCAGGTGCTGTGACAGGGTGGGGGGGGTGTGCTCTGCAGCGTCGCCCCTCTGCTGCTCTCTGGACGGGCTGGCCTTGCACACAGGGGCTGTGATGAAGCCCCCGCACCCCTCACGGGGTGACTCTCCTTTCCCTTCCGCACGCGCCGTCTCCGGGAAGATGACTGTCCGGTCCCTTTGGGTCATGGTCCCACAGCCCTCGAGCAGGGGACGCAGGAGCCGTGTCTTGGTGGAGACAGAGCTGATGCCGAGCGGGGCGCTGTTCCCGTTGGCAGCACTCCAGCCCGCTACGAAAGTGGGTTTTAGGAAATGCTCCCAGAGTCCCTGGGCTGATTTTACCACACAGCCTCTTCAGACTTTGCTCGTAAATCCAGATGGCCGTCCTGCAGCCACGCAGTCGGGATCGAAGCTGTTCGTCTGTTCCTATCTCTGAATTACAGCGTGCAGGGAAACTGCGCTCACCCCAGTGCAGGCTCCCCTCCAAGTGAGAGTGCGTTCGGCTGCCTTGTCCCCAGCCAAAGTCCGGATTCACGTGGAGCCTAGTCCCCAGAGGGGAGCCCTGTCCCACCCCCTGGGCCACGGAGCCCGCGTGAGCCGCCGTCTGCACACACGCGGGCACTAGAGCAGGCCGACGGCACGCACCCGACGCCACGCCGCCCCCCTCCAGTGGTCACTGCAAGGGAGGCGGGACTGTGTCCACCCCTGCGGCGGCAGGTGTGTGCCTGTGCGGCATGAGCGCGCTGTCCCCTCAGGAGCAGGCGTGAAGGGTCTCTGCCTCCAGAGGAGAGGCTGTGGGCCGAGGCGGGCCCAGGAGCGTGGCCCTGCCCCTCGTGCCGTGTGCCTCTGGCTGGAGTGGTCAGGTGCAGCCCGCTCCGTGTGAACAGCCGCGTTCACCAGGAGACACCCTGTCCTCCAACAGCACTTATCCTCCTTGAAGTCCTTCGCCAGCACAGGAGGGGCTGCGCTCGGAGCGGGCAGGCGGGTGGCCTGGGGTCTCGGCTACTCAAGTAAGGCTCTTCTCATTGCTTCCTGTGACCGAACAAGCGGTTGTCAGCAAACGGTCCAGCCTCCCCAGATACAAAGGGTCCGGTTCATGCTGCTGTTTCCTGCTCCTCACGCCGTCCACGGGGGCTGGGCTCTGCCTGCGTCTGGCCCCCGGGCTCCCCCCAGCAGTGAACAAGGGGGCAGTGTCCACACTGTGCTCCCCGCTCCTGGCCGTGGCTCACGCTGCCTCCCCAGGGCTGCCGTTCTCCTTCCTTGCCTGTGCAGACCCCGTTCCACGCCCTCCCCATGCAGGCCGGCGCCCGGCCGCAGCTGTCCTGCCGCCTTGGTCCCCGAGCTGCCCCGCCGATCTCCCGGACTCGCTCACCCAGGTCGTGGTCACGCCACTTCTCCAAACGCTCTGTGCATCCCCGGCACCTCCGTGCCAGTCCCTTGTTCGCTCTGCCGACCTCCCTTCAGGAAAGTCTTTGCCCGAGGAGCAGTCCCGCTTCCCCCGCCCAAGCCCCCCAGCGTGCAGCCTCCATAAAGCCGTCCTGGCTCCTTGCCTCCCAGCCGCGCTCCTCACATAAGGCATCCCCTTTGCCAGAGCCACCACGGCAGCCGTGCTGTAGATGCGGTGTTGGCCTGAATGTCAGGCAGGCATTTGAATCCTTCATCCTTTGGACCCTGGGCCTCGCTGTCCCTCTGTGATGCCCAGGGCAGTCCACCAGCTGAGATCATGAGGGCTAAATAGGGCTGAGCGGACCCCCAGGTAAGGCCCTCAGTGACATAGTCCCTTCATGTCTGTCCAGATTTACGTCCTGTCTCATCTGCTGTGGTGCCCAGCTTTGCAGACAGGACCTTGTGGAGCCTGAGGAGGACCTGGAGGGCTTGGGTCATGTCCCCCACAGCCTTTGTGGTTTCCTAGGAACTCAGGACAGACCGTGTGTGGTCGGAGCCCGGCCCACATCCTGAATGCAAGAAAGGGACTCCTGCCCAGCCCTCGCAGCACACATAGGTTGCGACCACTCCTAGGGACCTAGGCGTAAAATCGAGTGGTCCATTTCTTAAATTTCTGGGCCCCTGACCAGAAAGCAAACACAAGCCTCCCTGAGCCCAGCCCTTTAAAGTGTCCGTTGCCAGCAGCAGCTGGGTCTTCGGAAGCCCGCCGAGCACGCGAGCAGCTACTGATTACTGAAACATCCCCTTTCTCTTTCTTAGGAGTTTCCTTTAACAGTGTCTACACGCAGATTTGGAGAGTCTTACTGCATCTGGCCGCAGACCCCTACCCAGATGTTTCCGACTTGGCCATGAAGGCGCTCAACGGCATTGCCTACAAGGTACGTGTGACGGCGTTCCCGGCGAAGCTCGCGGGCCGCGTCCTGGTAGGGTAGTCACGTGGGGAACCCCAGGCACGGCCAGGTCTACGCCGTGGTTTAGAGACTTCCGGCCAGCGCTTCACGGCGTACCCCGACCTCTGTTCACGGGTAGCTTCAGTTGGGGCACCGTCCTGCTTCGACGTAGCGGTACTGGGGCCCCAGGACCTTAGGTGAGGGCTGCTGTCACCCTCGGGACCCTGTCGCGGTCTGCGTGTTCTGTAGTGACGTCCCCTTTTGTTCACAGTACCCGTGATTTATGGCTCCTCTCCCTCACAACCGTTTTGGCTCAAGGAAACCTCGAAGAACCAGCTTTTGGGTTCATCACTTCTTCTTTGTTGTTTTTTTTATTCCATTTTATCAGTACACCTTTTTATCTTTATTACCCCCTTCCTTTTGTTTAGTCTGAGTGTAACTTGCTCCTCTGACTCCTGTCTCTTCAGATGGAAGCTGAGGCTGTCACCTTTGTCTGAAAGGGTGTGGCGCACACAGCTTCCTCGAGACCTTGGTTCCCGTGCAAGGCCTGGGCCGGCCTCCTGGCCGTGGTCAGCACAACCGTGGCCCGCGTGGTCATCCTCCCCCCACCCTCGGTTCTTCTGCTCATGATAAAGCCCATATTCTGCCTGTATAAGTCTATTTCTTATTTATGTATTTAACCTTACTAAAAGTCAACCTGAATCATTTAAAAGTACAATCTGAGTGCTTGATCCTAAAATTTAATGATGATAAATTCATTGCAGTAGACCTGATGCCAGGATGTCAGATACACTCCTTTCAGGAATCTCTCTCTAACACGTGAAGCACGGAAACCACGTCTCCATGTCTTTCTGGGTTATGTGTCAAGTGTGATGCCATGAGCCAGAGACTCCCCTCAGCCTGCTTTATGGTAATTAACCCCTGGTGTAGAATGGCCCCTACCAGGCAAAGCCGCGCCAGCAGGGGCCAGCAGCCGGGAGCCGCCGTTCGCGCCGTCAGAGCAGCACTCTCGAATGGACGCTTCAAAGTGGCAGGCGGCTTTCTGCCCGCTGGGCTGAACTGGCCTGACACACACGTCCCGGAGCCCGCGGCACGCCCAGGTGGAGGGCTGGAGATCGGGGGCACCTCCCCCGGGGTTCATGCTTCCCTGAGCCTCGCCCGGGGACAGCACAGCCTGCGTGTGTGAGCCTCTCAGTGCGTATCCGTGGGTGTGTCCTCCGCGTCGGCTCACTTCTAAGAGCAAACACTGCTTCTGGAGGGTTTGGAAGCATAAACACGAAGGAAACGTTTCTTGTCCTCAGTTTAGTTACCCAAAACGCCTTACGTTATACTCTAGCCACCAACGAGGAGATTACATTTCGCTTTACAGAGAAATGGACCTATTTTTGATATTCAGCTCTGAAGGCAGATTTTTATTCATCATAGTCAAAACCGCCTTATTACTCTGGAATACCCCATAGAATTCTGTATTCAAATATAGAAATTGCTTCCAGCTCGGGAACCCACACAGCTCAAGAGCTGTGGCCTAATTTCAAGTATTTATATCCCCTTTCCACACAGGCTTGGGGTTTACATTTTGCCTGTAGTTTTTTATTATGGAAAATTTCAAACCACGTGGAAGTACAAAGAAGAGGATGAGGACCCCCGGGAGCCATGCTGGGCCCAACGGCCTCCCCCACGCTGCTCCCACCATCTGTGGTTTGGGGATAACACCGAGAAGGAAATCTCAAGCTACCGGTGTTCAAATGTCAGGGGCACATGTGATAATAATCGCTACCTTTAATATTTATGGGAAAACGTGTAAGCACATAAACTCACCTAAAAATCGTCTGCCCGTGACTCTACACCCAAGGAAGGAGCACACGGTCGCGGGGCCTGCTGTGGGACATGCGCAGCCATGTGCAGTGGAGATCAGAGGTCAGTGTGTGTGGGTCGAGGTCGAACACCTTAGAGACCAAAGGCCTGAGCGACCAAGAAACACATGAAGGTTGGTATCGTCCCCAAACAGCACCTTCTAAAGTACCATGACAACTGCGACTAAAACCCAGCTTGCGCTCACGTTCCCTGTAGCGTCCTGTCGTGTGCCGGGACTCCGTCCTCCAAGGTAGCAGCCTCAGCCGGCACACCCGGGTGCTTGTCCCACACCGATTTCACCCAGCGAGGTTGCACTTACCCGCAAAGCCAGCGACATGCAGAGCACCTGACGTAGGGACCCTCTCACAGGCACCTCTCCCTCATCTTTCCATGGGATCTATGGTACGCATGTAAACATCCTGACTTTTTTCCATGCAAGTCAGACAGCCTTCAGCTCCGAGAGATGGAGGTCCCGTGTCGGCGTTTTCCCCCTGGAACGATCCCTCTGCCGTTAAAGGCCGCCAGCTCCCCACCGCAGCTCCTCCTCCCGGAAGGCCCTCAGCTGCTCCCACCAGACGATGCAGAGGCGCAGTGCTGTCTGCGCCTGCCCCCGGCCTCCACCCCAGGTGCCTCCTGGCCTCCGTGCCCCACTGCTTCCCGCCGCCTCCCCCAGAGGAGGGACCCCGAGAACCGTCAGACTGGTGCAGGTCCCAGGAGCAGGAAATCATGGCAGCACTAGTCAGCTCCTCGTGACTGAGGGGTATCTGTGTGCGTCGTTTGCATCCTCTTCCCACCTCCCTGCAGACCCAGGGGTGATGGCATCATCACTCAGACTGGCTTAGCTTACAGAAGTAGGTGCTGTCCTATCTGAGAGTCCCTGGCCTGTGGACCCTGCCAGGCCAGGTACAGAAACAGCCCCAGGAGAGCTAGTCTCCCCGGGGACGCAGGCCTCAGGGCTCTGGGGTGGCCACCGGCAATCTGTTTCACAGAGACCCTGCTCTGGGCCCTCTTGTGTCCTACACAGGGACCCACGGCCACGAGGTACTAGGTAGCTCTCCAGGGTCCCATTCTAGCTCCGTTAGCCTTTAGCCTGTTACTTCACTTCCTGCAGCTCGTCTGCAGAGTTGGGCTTGTAGGCCCTGCGTGGTAGTAAGCGTGGTAATCCTGCGAAGCAAAGTGAAACACGAGCATCTCCTCCTCCTCCCCCTCCCCCTCC
>PITA01031899.1:0-14603 GCA_004023965.1 Spilogale gracilis
TCTGGAAAGTACCACAGAGTCTTGGAGCGTTGTACTCTTTGAGACACTGTTCTGGCTCGTTCTGCCACCCCTTTTGAGCCAGCCTCAGGGCAGAGTGAGAGCCCTAGTTCTATCTGGTTGGTACCGCCCCTCCCAACAGCCAAGGGCACCCGCTCTGTGGGGCCTTGGGTCTTTTGTCACGGGGAAATGATTACAAGTGCAGACCCAGACTGCCTTGAGGGTGATTGGTAATGGGAAGAGTGAAATCTGGCTTCAATACACGATAATGATCCTCTAAAAAAAGAAACTCAATTACACCTTGAAATGGAATGATTCCTTTATTCTCTTGAACTGAATACCTTGGACTTGGGATGCCACTGGCTTTCTGGCTGCCTGGTCTACTTCTAACTTCTCTTTTCTGGCCAATGTTGTTTGCGTGACATTCCAGAAATCTTGTCTAGGGTGGAAATCCTCATGTGAAATGGACCATTGATCATTTGTAACACAGAGTTCCTCAGAGATCCACTCCTCAGGCACCATCAGGATATCTACGATGCCCTCAGTGACCCCGGATGCTTTCAATTCTTCCAGCTTGGTTTATCGTAAGAGTAACAATATTTAGCATATTGACTCACATGGCAGGTATTCCATAAATTATTTTGGGGGGAAAAAAAGAAGAAATGATTAAAGTGAAAGCATGTAGTCTGATGCCAAGTAAGTGATGGAGATAATTAGTAGAACCTGAATTTCATCAATTTCTTTATCTGTGAAAATGGAAATAATAGCACTTCTAAATAGAGTCACTGTAAGAATGCCGTAGGACAGTCTGTTCACAAGGCCCAGCAGAGTGTCTGTCACACACAGGGTATTCAAGATCCATTCACTATTATCACCCTTACAGCCTTGGGGACTTCTATAGTGTGGTTAATTTGAAAAGCAGAGGTGAGAAATGAGCAGCCCCTGAGAAAGTACTCAGCTCTCCACACCATAGCAGGCCTGGGAGTGTCAGTTGTGGGGTGTGTGTGTGTGTGTGTGTGTGTGTGTGTGTGTGTGTAGGGGGCAGGGGTTGGATGGAGAAGCAAAGGGAGGGACAGAGCTAATTCACACTGCATTCCTGGCTGCTAGTTACTTTGTATGACAATGGGAGTCTAGATAGGTTCAAATAAAGCTCTTTGTTGCAAGAAAGGAGGCAGCGAGAGGGTACAGAGGCCTAGTACAACCTGCTCCAGGCTTGCTGTCCTTGAAATCCTGGGAGTAGGAGACAGGTCTGATTTCCATTTGCTGAGACAGGGCTCAAGGCATTCAGGTACAAATGCTTCATCCCTAGGAATAGCTGTACACTTTAGAGAGCAAGACAGAATAAGATGAAGTCAGACAAGAGAGCAGCCGCTTAAAGCTTTATCCCAGTATAAGACTGAGCAGATTTGCAAGACCTGGGCTCTGTGAGATGAGCATCAGACTAAACTTGTTACCTATTTGTTGTCAGTTGATACCTCCCTGTCTTAAACTCTGGAGGATATGGTTGTGAATCCCCATTCCAAGACTGATTTCTATAATCCCATGTGGCCTCATGTGTGTTCAGATCTGGAACTCATCTCTTTTCTCAGTTTATACATACATGAACTCACATGTGCCATTGTGCATCTAGCTGACCTCACTGACGAAAGGGGGGGGGCACCTGGGTGGCTCAGTTGGTTAAGCAACTGCCTTCAGCTCAGGTCATGATCCCGGAGGCCCGGGATCAAGCCCCACATCGGGATCCCTGCTCAGTGGGAAGCCTGCTTCTCCCTCTCTCACTCCCCCTGCTTGTGTTCCCTCTTTGGCTGTGTTTCTCTCTGTCAAATAAATAAATAAAATCTTTTTTTTTTTTTTTTTTAAAAGGTATATAGGGGCGCCTGGGTGGCTCAGTTGGTTAAGCCACTTCCTTTAGCTCAGGTCATGATCCTGGAGTCCCAGGATCGAGTCCCACATCAGGCTCCCAGCTCCCAGTTTCACGGGGAGTCTGCTTCTCCCTCTGACTTTCTCCCCTCTCATGCTTTCTCTCACTCACACACTCTCTCTCAAATAAATAAAGCCGAAGGCAGTTGCTTAACCAACTGAGCCACCCAGGCGCCCAATAAATAAAATATTTTTAAAAAGGTATAAAACTTAAAGTTAGACACTAGCTGTTCCTGCCCCTAGAATATTTGTTAGCCCTTTCCTCAGCTGGGAGCTCTGCTTCCCACCCCCTTCTCTCTCCTCTTTGTTTTCCCAGTGACTAGTCCCTCATCTCCAGTTCAGCTCCAGGCCACCCTTGTACCAGGAAGGAAGTGTTGTGCACCTTCTGCAGGAGACACATGTGCTTCTGAATTGCCCCCCTCCCCAATACATATTCAAAACCTGGAGGATTTCTAAACCTGTTGATTGAAGAACGTCAAGAGAATGTGTTCCATGTACCAGAAGCCACTTCCTCCTAGGCCGAGCGAGACAAAAGGGGTCTGAGCCATCTGTCCTGAGCCACAGACCTCCCTTTCTGGGCTGGAGAATGGACTGGCCAGACTGCCTCCATCCTCTGGATGGGCAATGGTCTTGGACTCAGTCTCAGGCCTTCCTGATTGTCACACAGGGCTATGTCTGTCATTAGGCATGTCCTCGCACTGCCTCGGACTAATAAGCCTGGGTGACAGGTGGTGAAGTGATACCATAAGCTGAAGGCTTCAGCCAGAGGCCAACACTCATGCTGACCAGACCCCGTTCTCTGGAGCAGGGCTTGGCCCCGCCTCGCACATCAAGCCACTGCTATTGGCTTCTCTTCCGTCCTGTCATGTTACCAGAGAAAATGAAACATATCTCAGTTGTTTCTATGTCCTCCCGAAGAGTTGGGGTCACCAGGACTCTTTTTCTAGCATTTACCAAAGGCATACACAGCAAAGTGCTCTGCGTGGATCCTCACAGTAATTCTGTGGGAAGAGATCTCATCGTACCAAGGAAGATATAGGCATGAGCTCCCAGAGGGCTCCAGAGCTCCCCCACCTCCCTCTTCACGGCGGATGTCCCATCTTTCCTGGGAGAAGAGGAAGGACACGGACATCTACTGGGCACAAGCAGTGTGCTTGGGGATCCCACACGAATGTCACCCCTTTAAATTCTTGTTGTGCTGCCTTGAGATATTATAGTCCCACTTTCCTGATGAGGAAACCAAGTCGCAGAGAGAACCATCAGAGGTCACATCATTATTCCCGCTGCAGCTCTTCTTGTTGTCCCCCACGGAGCAGCAGTTCTGGGTTAAGCTGACCTGGACTCAGCCCATGGTGTGTGGATGCCATTGGGAAGCTCCCCAAGCTCCCCGTCCAGCTCTGCTGGCTCATTGTTTCCAGGGCTCCCTAGCTGCCAGCTTTCATAACCAGCCACTGTCAGCCTCAGCCTGCCAAGGCCCCTAGTCAGCAGAAGCCTGGCCTGGCACAGTGGAAATTCCCTCCTCATCAGAGGGTGACTTCTGGAGCTGGCCTGCTGTCCCATGCCTTATGACCAGGTTGTCTAGAATGAGCTGAGCAGGTGGTGACGGCAGCCTCCCTTCGGGACCCCTTCTGCCTAGCCTGGCTTTACACCAGGACATTGTTTGCAATTCAGTTCTGACCTTACTAGGGTTTCCTGGAGCCTGGAGAATGGTCTTGACTGTCAGCCTTTGGTCTGGGGCTTTGATCTGATTTGAAGGTATCTTGGTCAAGCAAGGTGCCTCCTCTACAGGTGGGGGTACGAAGAGTACCCCCAGCCCGCTCCCAGAATGCAATGCTTAAGTACTATATTAGAGCTCTATAGAGAAACAGACCAGTAAGACACACACATATGGGGGGGGGTGTATTTATTTTAAGGAATTGGTTCACTGAATGGGGGCTGACAAGTCTGAAATCTGCGGGGCAGTCCAGGCAGAGACGCAGGTAAGAGTTGATATTGCAGACGTAAGTCTGAATCTGGGACAGCAGCAGGCTGGACATTCAGGCTGGGTTTCTCTGTTGCATTCTTGAAGAGAATTCCTTTTTCTTAGGAAAAGCTTAATCTCTGCTCTTAAGGCCTTCTGCTGATTAAAGAAAATCTACCCATGTTATGAAGGGAAGTCTACTTTGCTCCAAGAGATGTAAATGTTTTTGTTTTTGTTTTAAAGATTTTATTTATTTATTTGACAGAGAGAAACACAGCCAGAGAGGGAACACAAGCAGGGGAAGTGAGAGAGGGAGAAGAAGGCCTCCCTGCTGAGTAGGGAGCCCGATGTGGGACTTGATCCCCAGTCTCCGGAATTATGACCTGAGCCGAAGGCAGTTGCTTAACCAACTGAGCCACCCAGGCGCCCCTGAGTGATGTAAATGTTAATTACATCTAAAAAATACCTTCGCGGCAACATCTGGACCGGTGTTTGCCCAAATGACTGGGCAGGATAGCCCAGCCATGCTGACACGGAAAGTTCACCATCACAAGTACCCATCGCTGTCTATACAACAACCGCAAGTCCAGAAGCCCAGTCCTTAGCCCTCCAGCAGCGCTCCTTGTGACGGGCTAGGGGGGACCTGGCATGGAAGCTCTTATAGTGACCACATGCACAGGCATTACCATAAAGATCAGTAGAGCTCCCCCCAGCATTGTGCTCAGGGGAAGGTATGCAGCTGACCTGATCAGGGCCCTTTGGGTTAAAACTTTGAAAGTTCCTAGGCACGAGGAGGTGGATTTTGCTATGGCACACTTGGGCAAGTAGAAGCAAAATGCTGCTGACGGGGCCCCATGACATTTAGGAATTAAGCAATCGAATCTCAACAGCAGAAGGCAGAACAGGTCAGCTACCCTGAAGGCGATGCCCAGAGCATGCCGGGGGTGGTAGAGGGCTCTACTCTGGCTGCCACCTCAGGCAGTGATTCACGGCATGGCGCTTGGCTGTGGGACGTTTGCCTACAGGGCCTAACCCCAAAGGGAAAGGGGAGAGCTACTGGGTCTTGATACCCCGGCTCCTGGGTCTAGCTGTAGCAAGGTGCCCTACCAGAAAGCTTTTTCTTTCTTTTTTAGAAAAGATGCCGGCTGCAGCTCTCTGGACAGGCAGTGCTACAAGTCACATTTCTTAATGTAGGTGACCTGGGGAGCTGATCATCAGGAGCAGGAATACAACTGGCAAGGCCTGCCTCCCTCCCTGACAACTGTGAGGCCAGGGTAAGAGCACAAAGGAAGGACCACATATCATATGCTGAAATATTTAAGAGATATAAATCATGCTAATATACTGTTAAATAAAATATGTTCCGTCCTCCGACCTGCACAAATATACCTTCATAAGCACCTAGAAGGCTGGACTGAAGTCAGAATCCTCAGCCTCCTCTGAGTTCTGAGAATATGGTATTGCAGGGAAAGCCAACACGGGCCCCCCAGGCTCTAGAACGCCTGTCTCTCCCTTCCCATTCCTGGCTCTGACCCACACTGCCAGGGTCACAGCGTGCACATACCAGGTGTCCCACGTTGCACACTAAGCTCTGTCTGTAAGCCCCGTGAGCAGCTCGAGCCTGGGGATGTACACACTATTAGAGCGATCCAGCTTTTGGAGAACGGGTCCAGAAAAGAGGCCTGCTCAAATTTAGGAGGCAGACTCAGGCTGCCTGGGCAAAGAATTTGATTCGGGACAC
This sequence comes from Spilogale gracilis, assembly GCA_004023965.1. NCBI lineage: Eukaryota > Metazoa > Chordata > Mammalia > Carnivora > Mephitidae > Spilogale > Spilogale gracilis. Next base: position 5,619 of record PITA01031899.1, read on the forward strand.
CCAAAGTGTGGTCCAGGTGCAGGGTGTGGGCAAATTGAGGGTGGCCTCATCCTCTAGACACTGGACTCTGCTTTAGGCAGAGGGGCTGGCCAATGGAGCTTCAAAGAGGTGCTCCCTAAAGTGCGGGGGTCAGGGCAGGGATCCCTCTTGCCTAAGAGTGGTCCTGCCCATTGCAATGGTCCCATAAGTGCTAGATCAGGCTTAGCTTCTCGCTCTGGGCACCAACTATTTTGTGATCTGATGTGCGATCTCTCTCCATGGAACGTACTAACCTCTCCATGGTTATCACCTACCTTTCATCATTCTCTTCTTTTCTTTTCTCCTCTCCTCTCATCTTGGAGATTTTCCCAGTGTTCTTTCTAGCACAGATTAGGATGGTTCTTTTGGTTTTGTTTTTTTGTGGGTCAGTTATGCTAACCACTTCCATTTAGGGGGATTTAAAATTTTTTTGCTATTTTATTTTGGGTTGTGTTATGGCTTTGAAAATTTCATCCAGTTACCTGTGCCTCCTGGATTTTATGTTAGCCCAGTTTCTACTTGTGGTTCTTTGGTCTACTTTATAAAGACCAGAGTTGCTTTGAGGGTATTGAAATATCAAGCATGTTTCTAAAAGTTTCTTCTGTCTCTTGTGGTAAATAGTTTTTCGAAGACATAATTTTGTTTATTCCTCTGCCATGCTTTATCTTGTACGTTATGGTTGGTTGTTGTTCATTTATGAAAAGAAATTAGAGTGCACTTCCTTTCACTGTGCCCACAGACTGCCCCCCTTCCACCAGGGCCCCGGTACCCCCCTCCCATAGCCCGAGCTGCTGGGTGCTCCAAGGAGCATGGTGTCTCTGCCCGCTCAGGCTCCCAGCAGTTTCCAGGTATCTGCCTTCTGGCAGAGGAACTCTCTCTTGTTCTGAGGCCCCTGTGCTCTGCCTGAGTGTGAGCCTGAGTCCAGTTCCCTTTAATCTGTGCATAGTACATGGAGAGGCCTAAGCTGCTGAATACTGAGTTTCTTAGGGTCTGACTCTGTCCCTGCTTACGGTTTGCTAAGATACAGCGCCTTCTATGCCCAATGCCACTGTATTCTTGAAATTTTTATTTCTGAACCTTTCTAGGAAATAGGACCAGGAAGGGGAAGAAAGCAAAGAAACTAGCATGAAATTTACTGCCTCAGAAAATAAATATCAAACAGTAAGGCTGGTAGTTCTCTTGCTTTGGTAAGTACTGGCATGCCCAAGCCAAGGGAAGGCAGTGGGAGGTGAGGGGCATACCCAGGTTCTCACTGCCTTTCCCCCTGGTCTTTGCCTGGAGTTCAGAGGACACCCTATTTAGTCATTAACTACGTGTTTCAATCCACTCTTAACAGGAACGTACTAAATGTTTGCTTTGTAAATTAACCCTGTAAGTTAGAGAAATTTCCACCTTGATTCTGGCAATGATCTCCTCTTAACCTTAGATTCTACCTTATTCAGGGATTATTTAGTTGTAGGTGCAGAACCATGCAAGCTAATTTAAGGAGAAAGAATTAATTGGAAGGACGTAAGAGCTTCTCAAAAATCCAAGAATGGGAAATGAGGTTAATCCCATGAGGGACCGGGAAGCCAAAATGGTTTGACTTATAGTGTGGGATGTGATTAGCATGCCATGGCAAAGTGTAAGAGTAAATGTTCCCAATGCTGGAGCGGTAGGAAGATGAGAAACCCAGCTAACCCTTCCAAGGCCCACAAACTCCTCCCCCTGTGTATATACAATGTTTATACTTTCAGCTCTGGGAACCGGTACATCCCATTGTGGGATAGACTGTGGCAGAAGGGCACTGGCCACTGAGTGAAAGCTGGTCTCACTGGGTCAGGCCTGAAGCCCAGCGGCTGTGGCAAGGTGCCGGGCCTCCATCTTGACCCAGTCCCAGTATATTTTGAGAAGTTGTGAGCCCACTGCCCAGTGAAAGGGCTCTCTAGTAAATTGACCACGTCACCTACACTTCCCCCAATGTGTGGAGGCTGCAACTTGGGTGACTGGGTACACACAGGTTCCAGTGTCCCAGCCTGTATGTTGTTAGTAAAAAACAAAAAAACAAAAAAACAAAAAAAACCCAGCAAAATCCCGCTTTCTGTTGTGAGACATAATTCATGGAGCATAAAGATCTTTGAGAGTGATCCTTCCTCAGATCTCTACTATGGAAGCTGATGCGGAACTCTCTTCAACTGCTATAGAGTTTCATTTGGGAAGGCTCTATGTTTTAAGCCTATATGTTAGAACATTCCATAATTGGCTTTTTCAGTAAATTCATGGTGCCAGAACAGGGCTTAAGCCAGTATCTGAAAGGCTGGATGCTAACTGGTTTTAGTGCCTACTGAACCACAATTTCTGTTCCCCTTCTTTCTTTTTCCCCACAAAGATTTATTTACGAGATGTGTGTGTGTGTGTGTGTGTGTGTGTGTGTGAGAGAGAGAGAGAGAGAGAGAGAGAGAGAGAGAGAGAGAAAGGGAAAGCAAAAGCACAAGCAGGGGGTGCAGAGGTAAAGGAAGAGAGAGAATCCCAGGCAGACCTGATGTGGGGCTTGATCTCACAAACCTGAGATCACGACCTGAGCTGAAACCAGGAGTTGGACACTTAATTGACTGTGTCACCCAGGGGCCCTGTTCCCTTCCTTCACAGGGTTCTAGGACTACCCCATAATTTCAACCTGTCTTCATTCTTATAGAAACTTATCTTAAGTGCTCATGGGCATATCACTGGTGCCGGATTGTGATGAGGGACGTATGTTTACCCCATAGATGTTCTACCCTTAAATCTTGGAGGGAAAGTGTTAAAGGTAAGGGCTTCTTCCCTTCAGAACCTGTGTCCATTATGCAAAATTTCCCACTTTCTTACCTAGAACACTATAAATAAGTAAAAGGGCTCCATTGTCTCTTTACCCCATGGCTGGGACTGCCTGCCTTACATCTATTTAAATAAGAGGTCCTCAAGAACAGAACAGGGTGAACATGAATTGTTTCTTCTTTACCCAAGGCAAGGATTAATGAACTCAGATGGGGCATTCCAGGATAGCCTGAACCAGGAAGTCATTGTCATCAATACCAAATGCAGTCCTCTTCCCCTGCCCTCCCTTCTATTCTCCCTGGCCACTCTTCTCTGCTTCTCTCTGTAGAAATGTTCCATTCCCCCATTTTTGCAGAGTGCCTTTCTCCATCCCACTTAAACATGATGCAATCATGGCTGCACTGGTGTCAGCTTTACACATCTCCCCAGCTGAAGTGCTATAGACAGACCAACTAGAATGCCTGTGTTGCAATTTTAAACTCTGGGAAGAAAGAATCACATCGACCAGTTTGGATCAGGTGTCCTCAGTGGACCAATCAGCCCCATCAGAGTGTGTGGTTACAAATCCACTACACAGTCATTAGAGGCTACTAGAAAGTCTCTTGGAAAACAGCAGTGTCAAGAAATGGTAACATATCCACCACAGTTTCCAACATTTTATTGTGTTTTTTCCTGGTATTTTGATGAAAGGAAGTAGAGGATTCAGCAAGTGCTCTGCATTAACCTGATGAGTGAGTCACTTGTGATAACCTCCTGTGGCATCCGGTCAACCCAGGTCTGTCATCTGGCTCCTTGGGACAGGGACTACCAAACTTCGGAGGATGTGGAGGTTTTATATCTAGAAGTACATTGATTGATCAAGCACTAATGTTTCCATGATACAGTGATGAATAATTCCAATATGTGATTATTCTTAATTTGTGCCCAGTGTTTCAAAGGAGACAGGAAACAACAAAAATGAAATGAAGTCTGGATTGTAGGGTTGAAGATGCAGAGTATGAGGTTGTAATAAAACTCTCCTTTTCCTTTTATTTCACAATTTATCTAGGTCACCATAAAGCTAATGCAATATATTTTCTGCCATCCTGAGCCCCCAGGCAGAGTTATGTCCCTTCCTTCTGCATTCCCACAATACTTTGTTCTATCTCTCTCAGTTTACCACTTCTCACTCTGCATGGTAGTTACTTGCTGAGAGGTCTGTTTTCCAAGCTAGACCAATCTTCTCTGTGGATCATATTCCCTGTGTACTCCTAAAATGAATTGGACTTGAACACAGTAAAGGCTCAATATATATTTGTTGAATGAACCAGACCCACGACTTGATGAACTTAGACAAGCCTTGGGTATCTGTGCAGCATCCAAGTTGAAGACTTCCCTGCCTTTCTGCTTCTCACTGTGTCCTCCATCCATGGTGTGGGTCCTCTTATGCTCTCCTGCCTGCTTTCATACTCTTTCTGATTAGGGGACTTTCCCAAATCCCAGCCTACTTACCTAGAGACTTGACCCTCTGCCTAGCCCCTGCAACCCTCCCCTGGGAAATCAGACCCTGAATTGTGTTCCTCTCAGCACTGCTTAGATCCAACCTGAACTGATAGATTTCTGGCACCATTACATAACATTAGACATAACATAGTACCGTTTCCTGCTACATGGGGTTCTTTGGCTTTGTTTTTCATGTTCGATTAGACAGTGATCCCTGTACACCCCTTTCTGTCACTTGCCTATAGTGGACTGTATTTAAATTCCATAAGCATTTTGCCTAGCATAGTTCCTTTCTCTGCCTCCACCCAATTTGGCATTACTCTCTCTTCCTCATACTATTGGCTGATCCCTGCTTTCCTTATTCTCTGTCCACTCTCAGCTGCATGCCAACACCACTGCACATAAGGGCCTTCTCTTCCCTGGATCACTATGTTCCATGTGAGCCTGTCTGGGTCCCTTTTAGAACTTTTTCTTAATGCTAGCACAGAAAGAGGCATTTCCATCCTGGGCTAGCTGGAGCACTCAGTGTTTCCTCAGCTGGTTTGTTGCCATGGCCACCATGTCAAACAGACCCTCTTGAAGCTAAGGCTGGAGTATGTGTACCCTCCGTAAAATCAAAGCACATTTGTGTTTGGCTGGCTGACTTAGCATGGGGCTGAGGGCAGCCTGACAGCTGACAGGGGAGACCTAGGACTTGAGCAAGACAGGGGAGACCTAAGACTTGAGATGAAGCCCACCTACCAACAAGGGAGCCCAAACTCCAGGCAGAATCATTTTCTGTGGCTTAGGAAAGCTCCAGTCTGGCAGGAAAGTCTGTGGGGACCACAGCGATGGTGGTAGTAATTGTATTTGTCTCTAGAGCTGCTGTAACAAAGCATATAACCTGGTTGGCTTAACACAACATAAATTTATTGGCTCACATTTTGGGAGATTAGAAGTCCAAAATCAGTGTGTTGGCAGGGCCATGCTCCCTCTGCAACCTGAAGGACACCATCCTTCCCAGCCTCTTCCTGGCTCCTGGTGGTTTGCTAGTATGCCTTTATGTTCTTGGTTTGCAGCTTTAGCACTTCAGTCCCTGCCTCTGTCGTCACATGACCTTCTTTCTACATGTGCCTCTGTCTCTCTTTCATTGATAAGGGTATCAGTCATATTGGATTAAGGGTTCACCCTATTCCTGTATGACCTCATCTTAACTAATTACATCTGCAGTGGCCCCATTTCCAAATAAAATCACATTCAGAGGTACTGGGGTAAGTACTTCACCATATCTTTTTGGGGTACACAATAACAGTAATGTTACAGAGGATGTCAGTTGAAGGTTTGGACATTTCATTAAGTGGATGGATGGAACTAATTAATGGGGTATTTAGGATGACTATTAATCAAGAACCATGGTAGATTGTTGGATGGCTTAGGGGGTCAAAGTGAGGTTTAAATTTTATTATGATGACATTACGGCCAGGGACACAGGAATATCTGGATACTGACCCTTTTTCCCACTAGACCCTTAATCAAGGGAGGTATCCACAGGAACAATGGCCAACTGGAGAAAAAAAACACTATCCTCAAAAATTTGACAAGCACCTGGGCTCCTAAGTCCATTACTTAAATATGGCACATTGATTCTCTGGGTTCTGACTAATCAGTTACAATATCTCCTTTAGAAAAGAGCTAGTAATGGGAAAGGCAGATGTCATACTCACTGGGCAGAACTCCAAGCTTGAATGCACTCAGCCAGCTACTTGCATGAATTTGAGCAACTGAATGTCACTGGAGAAAATCACACAATCAACTAAGAAGCTTCCATTTAAGCTCACAAGCTCAATCCACTGCCCAGCATTTTATGAGGATCTAATAAACTTGCTGTTCCACTCTTTTAGGATGCTGTTTTGTACCTTCACTTCTCAAAGCTCCTACTTCATTCCTAACTACTCACTCTGATCTGATTATCCTGAGTCAATTGTATCTAAATGAAAAATAAGAACCATCAAACAAGAGCTCCTAGTCTACATCTGCGTTCCTCTGCATCTTCCCCTTCTGCCCTCTGGTACAAAGGAGAAAGTGTGCTGCCCCTGTCATAGCTCAACTCTTCCTGGACCTGGAAACTCTATGGGCTCTGGATCCTATCCTCTCTCATGTTCTCAAGATTTTTATTCCTCCAGTTATTTCCTATCCCTTCTAAATAATCAATCCTCCCTTTTTCTAAGAGAGGATTCTCTTTAGCTCACAAATGTGATTGACCCTTCTTTATCTCTAAAAGTCCTTTGTTTTCCTCATCCCTTTCCAACTACTTGCTATTTCTCCACATCCTTTCACAGCTTAATGTCTCAAAGTAGTTATTTACATACTTCTTTCCATTGTTTCGCCTTAGATTACTTTTCAAAACTCTCAAATTGAGTCTTACCATTTCAACATAACATCTCATCCCAAGGTCACCAATAATCTCCATGTTGTCAAGTACAATGGACAGTTTGTGTCCTCATCTTAGAATCTCAGTGCACTAGACCCAAATGGCTTCCCTTATTTGATATTACACCATTGGCTTTCTCCTCACATCTGATATTCTATAATTTCTTTTTAGTCCCTGTCATAGACCTTCTTCCTCTACTAACATTTACATTTTGGTGGTGTTTCACAAGGCTTGTTCTTTATACTGTCATCCTAAGTGATTTATTTTCATGACCTACAATGTCCTCTACATACTCATGACATTCAACATTGTATTCCATCTCAATCTCTCATTTGAGCGTCAGACATACATACATATTCAACTGTCAACTTGAGTTTTCTACTTGGATACACTATATAGATATATAGATATAGATATAGATATAGATATAGATATAGATATAGATATAGATATAGATATAGATATAGATATAGATATATCACCCCAAATATGTCCCAGAGCTCTTGAGTCTCCCCTGTGCCCTCAACCAAATCTGTTCCTTTCATAGTCTGCTAATCCTTTTCAGTAAATGGCAAAACTATGCCCCCATAGGCTCAAGCCAAAAATGTAGGTGTTGTCCTTTATTTTTTCATCCCTTTAAAATAAATAAACCCTGTCATTTCTAGCTCCTCATATATCCCAAGTCTACATACTGGCTTCCCTTATTTCTCACTAGTCAAAGCCTTCAACATCTTTCTCCTGGATTGCTGTAATGACTCGTTTAGTGGTCAGTCTACCTGCTCTTCAGCTCCCTTCAGGTTGACTTTCACACAGTGATCAGAGGAATGTGTTAAGAACCAATCAAGTTACATTTCTGTCTTGCTTTAGAAACCCTTCTGTATCTTTCCATTACATTTTAAAATATTGAGCTATAATTTACATACAGTAAAATGGGCAATCTGATATGGTCTTTTCAATGAATTTTCATAATTATAAACACCCCAGTGGCCGCCAACGAAAACAAGTTTGATCTCGTATGAGTAGTTTACTCTCTTTTTAAACCTGCCTTGAATTATTCCATTCTATGCACATCTGATTCATTTATCCATGCTCTTATTAACAGACAATTTAATTATTCCAAGTCTCCGACCACTATAAACAATGCTGTTGTGAACATTTAAGTCTTTGTGTAGATACATGTTTTTCATTCTTCTTGGGTACTTAGTAGTGCAGTTGCTGGACTGTATGGTAAAACTATGTTTAACTTTTAAGTAAATGGCCCAACTTATTCAAAGTGGCTATATTGTTGTGATGAGCACTGGGTGTTATACACGACTAATGAATCGTTGAACACTACATCAAAAACTAATGATGTACTGTATGTTGGCTAACTAGACATAAAAAAACCCAAAGTGGCTGTATTTTCATAAGATTTGATATAAAATCCAAACTCCTTTCCTGGCTCTAACTCTCTTCCTCTCCCAACTTAATCTCACTCTACCCTTTGCTGATTCTACCTCTTTCCCACCTCCAGGTCTCATCTATGCTATTCTACCTTTCTGGTTCCCATACTCCTCAATCCTTATATTTCAGGACTCAGAAATCCCCTTCTACCCTCTCCCATCCAAAAAGATTCCCTCTTATTATTATAGATTGTTATTTCCTGTTAATTTTTTCATAGTATGAAGCATTCATTTATGGTTATTTTTAAAAGATTTTATTTATTTATTTGACAGAGAGAGATCACAAATAGGCAGAGAGGCAGGCAGAGAAAGAGGGGGAAAGCAGACTCCCCACTGAGCAGAGAGCCCGATGTGGGACTCGATCCCAGGACCCTGAGATCATGACCTGAGCCAAAAGGCAGAAGCTCAACCCTCTGAGCCACCCAGGCACACCCATTTATGGTTATTTTTGAGTTGATGTGCTTATTTCTTTCTCTCTCCTCCACTAGCCTGTGTTCTCCTTGAAGCAAGACTGTGCCTGTTTTCTTGTCAGCTGGGGGAATTGACTTAGATCATAGTACAGTGCCTAGCATGCAGTAGGTGCTCAACAGTGATTTGAAAAATGAATGAATATCTATTGACTGGGCTGTAGATTGCCTTGTAAATGCAGATCCATGGATTGGGCAAGGACTGTTACTCATATTAAGAAATTAGTGCCAGGGAAAGAATACAAGATTTCTTTCTAGGAAATCTGAAAACATCCGAAATAACTGTGCCTATTCATTTATATAATTGCACAGAGCCCTTCCCAAAGGCTCTCATTCTAAGTACTTCAGTGAAACAGAATAATGAGTCAGAGTG
>PITA01031900.1:0-14596 GCA_004023965.1 Spilogale gracilis
TTTTGGCCATTCTGACTGGTGTAAGGTGGTATCTCAATGTGGTTTTGATTTGAATTTCCCTGATAGCTATTGATGACAAACATTTTTTCCTTTGTTAGCCATTTGTATGTCTTCTGTGGAGAAGTGCCTCTTCATTTCTCCTGTCCATTTTTTGATGTGTTCATCTTTTTGGGGGGTTGTTGAGTTGCAGTAACTCTTCATTTGCTCTTTCTGTCCTCATCTCATCTCTCTCCAAGCCTTCTTTTCCAATTTAACATCAAAGGGAGCTTTCTGAAAGACTAATCTGATCACACTGTGCCTTCATGTTAAAATTTACCGTGGTATCGAGGATAAACTCTTCTCTTAACTATACTATGCCTGCTTTTCCTCTCTCATTTCTTGGTATTCTTCTATCAAATACCTGAACCATGGCCATAACTGAGGTTTCCCAAATGAATCAGGCTCCCGTGAATATATTTGTCTTTTGCAATGCAGTTTTCCTTTGTTTGCACACTTCTCATTTGATTAATTCCTGCTAATCCTTTAAGACTTGGTTCAACTATCTCTTCTTTGAGAAGCCTTATTCTAATCCCTTCCAGCCCCCAACCATTCTGATTAAGGTGATCTTCCTATATGTTTCTGTAGTGGTTTTGCCTAGCATACCTTGCTTGGCTTATTGACTCTCTAACACTTGCCAGGCTATCGCATCTTTGGATTCTACCACCTAGCACAGGGCCTGGCTCATGACAGGCATTCATTAATGGATATTTGAGTGAATCAGTTATGAAGATCTTTGTATGCCAAGGTTATTGGAAGCTTCATAGGCACCAATGAGCTCTTTTAATTACTTGGTTTTAGCTGTAAGCCCTGAAGAGTCTTTGAGGCTGAGGATGCTATTTTTCAGGCACTTTGCATGTTTGTCATCCAAGTACATGTGTCCTGGTGTGCCAGCAGTGATGAGCACCTTACTGGCCAACATCAATGCCTTCTATGCCCACACAACTGCTTCCACCAATGTCTCTGCATCTGATCGCTTTGCAGCCTCCAACTTTGGGGTGAGTGTGATGTAAAAACATACCTACTCATTTGTTATCAGTTAATAGTTTGATTTTTCCCAGTAGGTACTGTAGAATTATTTGATATGCCTGAAATTCAGAGAGTTGCCACTTAGATAGATGAACTTGTTTCCTTATGGGTGTGTAGACTATGCTAGTAGACTCTTCCTTATTTCATTATGGATAGGTAGACTTACTCATGGACTCTTCTCAGACATGAATCAATGAGAGAAAGTAGAATAGCATCATTATGGTTTCAGGGGTACCACCTGGGCTCAGGCAGAACCTCTAGGCCAAGAACTTGGTTGAGTCATCGTGTTCCTTAGTCCTGCAAGTCCACAAGTAGACTTTTCTTAACTTTATTTTGTTTCTCTCTGACTCATACCCACTGAAGTTCATGTGAGACTGATGTCTAAGTAAAGATACCAGTATATTCCTGAGCTTATCCGTTTTCCAGTGCTTCGACTGTTCACCCTATCCAGGATATGCCCTTTCCTGATTTTAAGTTATTTGAGAAGTTCAGTCTTTATTCAGAATGTCACCTGCAATAAGTTCAGTATAAACTGGATGAAATGTCTTTCACCACCTACAGATATTACCTCTTTAGGAATAACACTACTGATACTCCCAAATATACTGGGTCTCAGAGCCCTGTTTTTTGGAAGTAACCACCTTCCATTATTTAGATAGTCTTTTGTATATGAATTAACATCAAATGATTAAGCCACTCAAATATGTGTTTCATTATCTCCTCCCATTTTGTATATTTATGTAAGACCTAATGATCTATCATATAATTGGTATATGAATTCCAGGAGAGCTATGCCATCAGCCTATAGGCATGTGATTCCACATTTAATTATACCTTTTCTGTAAAAATCAACTATTAAAATAGTGTGGTGAGTGCTGGTGTTGTATAAGACTGATGAATCACAGACCTGTACCCTGAAACAAATAATACATTATATGTTAAGTAAAAATAATAAAATAAAAATAGTGTATGTTATTTATTTTAACGTTAATAAAGTATAAACTAAGGAAAATGATGTGGAACACGGTTGAAAGAGAAACTCAGATCTGCTTGATCACCTTCCAAATGAATCACTGTTTCTCCAACTCTTATCATTGCTGGTAGGCAGTGTCTACTTAACTGTTAAGAATTGCCTAAAGCTAAGTCAGAAGACCACAGGCTCAGGAACAAGTTGGAGAATGTGTTTTGAGTTTCCTCTTATTTGACTAAGAGGAGTTAGAGTCCCAAAGGAATGGAGACGCTTGGGTCATCTCCCGTTGACTCTTATATAGAAAGAGCTGTTTCTGGGGCGCCTGGGTGGCTCAGTTGGTTAAGCGACTGCCTTCGGCTCAGGTCATGATCCCGGAGACCCGGGATCGAGTCCCACATTGGGCTCCCTGCTCCGCGGGAAGCCTGCTTCTCCCTCTCTCAGTCCCCCTGCTTGTGTTCCCTCTCTGGCTGTGTTTCTCTCTGTCAAATAAATAAAATCTTTAAAAAAAAAAAAAAAAAAGAAAAGTAAAGAAAGAGCCGTTTCTCTCCTGGGGACTTCCTGTCCCCTTGCCAGTGTGAGAAGATTCTCCAGTTTGAGACAGAGCTGCTAAGAGATGGAACAGGGACTACCTATCCCAGTCCTCTGTTACATTTGTTCCTCTTTCTCTTGGGCAGGGATGGGATACGATGTGTCCTTAAACCAGTGTCTCCTCACCCAGAGATGGTTCTGTTTCTGCTACAGTCTAGGGAACTCAGATTATTTCTCTCTTCCCTGTTATTTGTTCCCTACCTTCAGAAAGAGAGATTTGTAAAACTACTGGACCAGTTGCACAACTCACTGAGGATTGACCTGTCTACCTACAGGGTGAGTGAAGACATGACTGTGAGATGGAATAACAGATAATATCAAGCTCTGTTTAGAGAAACCATTGTCTAATCTTGGCTATAAAGATTATATTTATATAATATAATTATATAATTATATAATAATTGTTTAACCAACTGAGCTTAACTGACGGAGCCACCCAGGCATTATATAATTATATATAATCATAAATATATATTTATAATTATATATAAATTTATTTTTATTTATTTTATTTATATATAAAATTCATATATATACACATTTATATTTAAATATATATATAATCATATATAATGCCTGGGTGGCTCCGTCAGTTAAGCGGCTCCCTTCGGCTTGGGTCATGATCCTAGGGTCATGGGATTAAATCCTACATTTGGCTCCCTGCTCATTGGGAAGGCTGTTTCTCCCTCTCACTCTGTGTGTGCTCTCTCTATAGCTCTACTCTCTCTCAAATAAATATTTTTTTTAAAAAGATTTAAGACAAGGAAAACTGGTCCCTTTCATCACACCTACATACATGGCCAGTGCCACTGATGTCTGTGGTTCTCCAAACTCCAAAAACCAGGCAGTTGTAAATAGCAGGTGTGGCTGTTTTTTTTATAGGCTTTCCAACCATACTGATGTCACTCTGTCAGACTCTCTGATGATATTCTCATTAGGGTGAGAAATGCCCCTTTAAAAATTAGATACTTATATTTCTTTTTTGTATTTTTCATATTCTCCTTATTTTTTCAAGGGAGGTATGAGAATCTGGCTAAGGGGAAAGAAAAAGTAGCTTGGCTTGGGCAAGTGATTTGTAGCACAGGTCATGTCCATTCCTGGAATGGAGGGAGGAAATAGATGTTAGGAGAATGGGTACAAGGGACAGGGCAGGACAGGAAAATGGGCAGTTTCCCAATTCTTCCTAAGTTAGTTCTTCTTAGAATGACTTTGTTACTTGCTTTAAAGTCTTGTGAATTTCCAGAACAGGCACTATACCCACATTAAAAAGCAAGTGTAAAAATAACCTCAAAGTCAAAAAGAAATGGAGTCTTAATTATCTGCAATTTCAGTGCCCTCCATTTGCATGAATAATGGAGAGTTGACTGTATATCTTATATTTGGCATATAAGTAGCCATTTGAAGGTTTAAAAAAGCAACCCTTAAAATGGAGAGTGGCTCAACATCTCCCTTCAGCTCTCCTTGGCAGCTTCCTCCTAAAACTCATGCCAAGGGGGGGATGAAGTGAGGCATGGTGGGAGGGTTCTAAGGAACTCACTCCAAAACAGTTCTGCTCAGAGCTTTGCCATCTTCTGGCTCTGGAAGGAATGTGAAATAGCTGGGGTCTCTTGCACAGAAAGTATATATCCTTGATCACAGTCTGGTCTGTAGTGTGGCTCCATTTATATTCCAGAATATACAGTTGCATTGTAACTTTTGAAGAGCTCCCTGTTAGATCTAAGAATCTTCACCCAAGAAAAATGTGTATAAAATGTGTGTGTGTGTATGTTCATTTGTGCAAATGCTCACACAATGCATGAGAGTAGGGTTGGCATAGGAAGTGTTGCTTGCTGGGCTGGGTATTATTAACACCTGCATTTGGCAAGGGCCTGTCTCTGTCAGTAGAAAAGAGAGGGAAACCTATAGTTCTACAGCTTTTTTGTTCAGCTTACCTGGGGAAAATCCCGGTGGGTAGTAGTTAAGGAAGCTTTTTATTTCATTGCTTTTGGCAGGGAAGACTTTCATATTTCTCTTTTCCTTTCTTAAATTTGCTTAATTTGCACAGAATAATTTCCCTGCTGGAAGCCCTGAGCGTCTTCAGGACTTAAAGTCGACAGTGGATTTGCTGACCAGCATTACTTTCTTCAGAATGAAGGTAAGAGAGAAACTGGGCTAGATGGTGATGGACACAGGAACATGGAGAATAAGAATCATTGAGTACAGTCTGATGCTACAGTATTCATCACCTCTAAGTCCACATTTCCATACACCCGTTCCCTGGGTTACCTCTGAGATGATCATAGATCAACAGGGATGGGCTGGGTGTTTCTCCCAATCAGATATCCTAGCAATTTCATCCTAGGGCAAGGTCCGGGGACCCATCGAGAGATGATGGGATCTCAAGTAGTTGGAGGGGAATTCTAGGAGGAGAGCCACTCCTGAGTAGTACCATGGGCCCATATTTCTTTTATTAAATTGGCAGGTGCAAGAACTTCAGAGCCCTCCAAGAGCCAGCCAGGTGGTAAGGGATTGTGTGAAGGCCTGTTTGAACTCCACATATGAGTATATCTTCAACAACTGCCATGACTTGTACAGTCACCAGTACCAGCTGGTAAGAGGTTCAGGATCAGGTGGGATCAACTGTCAGTGGCTCTTGAATCCTCAGTTTTCCTTTACGATGGTTATGGTGGAAGGGAGCTTAGGACAAAGTCCTTGATGTTCTTGAGAGTAAGTAAAGTGTAGAGTGAGGACCTTCTAGACCACATGAGACATTTGTGGATTGATAGGAACCATTGGGTGTGACATAACTGAGTTGAGCAGAAGTGGCAACAGTAAGTTTTAGTTTGGTGCTAAAGTAAGGGACCAAAACTTGGGCAGTTTTAGAGGGTAAGTAGGTGAATTCTCAGTCCATCCTAGAGTCTTCTTTCCCTCCCAAGTTAATTTGTTCCAAGCTGCCTTCCTCTGAGATCCATAGTTGTCCCTCTGAACTATTGGCTTATGGAAATTTAAATTTTCCCTCTGGCACTTCTCTCTGCACTACATAGTCTTCTGAGATTTATTCATCAGCTGACTTTTAAGGCTGACTCTTACCCTTCTAAGAGGCTGAGCCACATCTCCTCTATTTTATGCTGACATCCTAATCTACTATCTACTTCTACTAACTGTGTATGTTTCTCTAGATCCTTTCGATAGTATCCTTTATTTTCTCATTTCAAAGCCAGGACTTCTTTTTGTGTCTAGTTGCTAGATTACAGTTTCTGTCTTAATAATTCTTGCAGACCATGAATTTGCAAAATAGTTTCCCTTTAGTCCAGTAATATGAGTTGAGGCAAGCGCAGTGCTCTTTCAATTAGTTCACAGTTTGTAAGCATCTATATAACTCTAATCAAAGCAGTCTGTGAGAAGTGCCTTGAAAGCTGAATAAAATTGAAGGGATTACAAGAAGGAAAAAGTCATTCTTATTGGGAAAAGCTACTAAAACAAGGGCATTTGACACAAACCTTAAAAGGCAGTAGGATATGGACCAAATAATGGGAGGTGGACATTTACCTTTTGGTGAATACATCCAATTTGTAATGCTTCCTAGGAATACCTCAGTAAAGACTAAAATCTTGTTCACACTGCCTCTTCCCATTCCCAAATGTATTCTTTGTGCCAGCCCTATCATTAAGGCTTCCTCCTTTTAAGTTTTATTGGTTGGTTCTGAAGCTCATGGGAGGTTTTCCTGGGGCCTTTGTTTAGCTTATCACACTTTGGGCTCCTCTGCCATCCATCTCTGGATTTTCTTGGGTTGAAGAAGACACTGTTCTCAACTTTGATCTTTCAACTCTGCAGGTGTCTGAGTATTTAGTTTCTGTTCCCTAGCATGAGATGAACCTGGTCTTTGAAAGAGGGCTTATAAACCCTTCAGGCACTTTATTTAGCCTTTGAATTTTGCCAACTGTTTTTTACTTTTTTTTCTCATTTTCTCATTATTCATTATTTACAGTGAGGTAAACCATTGGTGTCTTTTTATTTCTTTCTATCACTCAGTCATTGGTTTGCTCACCCATTTATTCCCTTAACAAACTGAACATGATCAAGACACTTCTCTTTTTTGTGTGTGTGTGTGAGCTCATCATTTGGCGGAGGTAGGTGGGACAAATTACTAGATTTGTTGGGTATTTTTTATTTATTTTATTATTTTTTAAAATTATTATTTATTATTACCACATTTTATTGTAGTTGCCAAAAGTTCATAGAGCATGTTCTGGGAACTTAACAAGAGAAGCATCTAAGCAGATCAGGGGTATCAGGGAAAACTTTTCAGAAAAGGTAAAGCTCAATTTGAATTTTGAGGAATGAGTAGGTGTTGGCTAATGAAAGGGGTTGGGGAAGAGAGAGGTATCATATAGAGGTAGTAGAATGTTTGGAGGCACAGAATTGTGAATGAGTATGTTAATTTGAAGAAATATAAATAATTTAATTAGGGTAGTGACAGTGTCAGACTTTGGAGTTCAGCTGTCTGGAATCAGATCTTGGTTCTACTGTTTATAGCTATAAGACCTTGGGCAAGTCATGTAACCTCACTGCCTTCAGTCTTCTTTTCTGTGAAATTAATGTGATGGTAATTTCTACCCAATGGAGTTGTTAGGAGGATTAAATGAGATAACCCATGTAAAGTTCTTAGAGTGCCTGGTACCTAATAAGCACTAAATAAGTGGTGGCAGTGGGGTGGTGGTGCCTGCAAGGAAAAGGAATTGGTAAGGTGTGGAGCTGAGAGAGAGATCATATTCTGAAGGCCTTTTGTGTCAAGTGGTGGAGTTGAAATTTATTGAGGGCCTTGACTGAAGGCCACTGAAGGGCAGAGGAGTCACAGGAGGAGATTCTCTTTGCTGAAAGATCACTAACAACTACATGGAAGGGAAGAACTGGAATGAAGATTAAAGATCAGTTAGGAGACCCTTGAATGATAAGGATAGGGTGGTGGCAGAAAAAGTTAAAGGAAGAGATGTATTTAAGTGATATTAAGCAGGCAGAATCCACATTCTCTGGGTTCTGTCCTAGTTTCTAGCAACTTCCTTGTAATGCAGGGTTATTAAGGACTGTAGAGACTGTGATGGCATGTGGCATCCCACATAAAAGCCCTATCCTCCTTTTTCTGCCTGGTTCCAACTTTGCTTTTGTCCCAGTGGGAGATAAATGTCCATTCCAGCAGTGACCTCTCCTTGTCCTGTCTGGGGTCTGAATGTAGAGTTGCTTCTCCTTTCCTGAGACTCACCACTGTATTCCTTTACCTCTTCCCAACTAATTCTTTTTTCTTTCCCCAGTTTTACTGGGATATAATTGATGTATAATATTGTGCAAACTTAAAGTGTGCAATGTGATGATTTGATGCAAGTATATGTTGTAAGATGTTTACCACAGTAAGGCCTGCACCTCACATTTTTTGTTATTATGGTGAGAACATTAAAGCTCTGCTCTCACAATGATCTTTCCAGTATATAGTATGGTATTGTTAGCTCTAGTCAACCATGCTGTACCTTAGATCCCCAGAACTTATTCATCTGAACTGAAAGTTTGTACTTGTTGTCCAGCATCTCACCATTTCCCCTATCCCTATCTCCTGCCAAACACCATTCCACTCTTTCTATGAGTTTGATGTTTTTAGACTTTATATATAAGGGAGGTCATACAGTATTTGTCTCTTTCTCTCTGACTTATTTCATTTAGCATAATGCCCTCAAGGTCCATCAGGTTATCACAAATGACAAGCTTTCCTTCTTTTTCATGGCTGAGTAACAATTTGTTATATTTATATACCATATTTTCTTTATCCATTCATTCACTGGTGTACACTTAGGTTATTTTCATGTCTTGGCTTTTATGCATAATGCTACAATAAACATGGAGGTATCAATAAATCTTTGAGAGAGTTATTTCATTTTCTTTGAATATATACCTAGAAGTGGGAGGGCTGCATTATAGGGTAGTTTTCTTTTTAATTATTTGAGGAACCTTCATACTACTTTCCGTAGTGGCTCCACCCCTGCCAGCAGTGCAGCAGGATTCCCTGTTCTCCATATTCTGGCCAATATTTGTTATCTCTTACCTTTTTGAAAATATTCATTCTAATAGGTGTGAAGTGACATCACTTTGTGGTTTTTATTTGCATTTTCCTGATGTTTAGTGATATTAAATACTTCTTCGTGTACTTGCTGGTCATTTGTTGTTGTTGTTGTTTGTTTATTTATTTGAGAGAGAGAGATTGCTGAGCAGGGAGTCTGATTCGGGCTTTGATCCCAGGACCCTGAGATCATGACCCGAGCTGAACCCAGACTTAACCGACTGAGCCAGCCAGGTAACCCTTGCTGCTGGACATTTGTATGTCTTCTTTGGAGAAAGATCTATTCAAGTCTTCTACCTATTTTTTAACCAATTTTTTTTTGTTTGCTATTAAGTTTTATGAATTCCTTATATTTTAGATATTAATCCCTTACCAGATAGAAGGTTGGCAAATGTTTTCTCCCTTTCTGTAGGTCGTCTTTCATTTTCTTGATTGTTTCTTTTGCTTTACAGAAACTTTCTAGTTTGATGTAGTTCCACTTGTTGATTTTTGCTTTTGATCTGTGTACTTTGATGTCATATCCAAAAAATCATTGCAAAGACCATCGCCAAGGAGCTTTTTCCTTAGTTTTCTTCTGGGAGTTTTATGTTTTCAAGTCTTATGTTTAAATCCTTAATCCATTTTGAGTTAGTTTTAAGCTTCCTAGATACAGTTCTTCCTCCTAATAGCATTCATAAGGTTAAGGAAAGTCCTTAACCTACTGAGGGTTGGACCCACTTGCATGCTAGGTCTGTGTGTAGCTCCTACAGAATTTGAAGGAGCTTCTCAGAGCTGAGATGTACATGTGTCTATGTGATAATGTAGGGGAGGCGTCAAAGGAGACTGACAGTGGGGTCACATGGAACTAGACCTATTTAGTGAGGCTGGAGGGGCAACTTACTTTGCCTGAGGAGTCACTATACTCATAGCTACTGAGAAAATGAGGAAGGGGGTCAGGCATCCTTATGTCTCCTAGACTGACCAAGCTTATCATATTAGTGCCCTGGAGGTGGGGAGAGAAATTCTCTGGGATGGACTCTTTGTGTATAAGGACCTCCCAACAGTCATCCCTCTGACAGAACATGGGCAGTCTTGTGGAAGTCAGGCTTTAGGAGAAGAAGGGTACCTGATTCTAGAGGAAGGAATATGGGGGCAGGAAGAGAAAGAAGAAGATTGGAGACCTTCTCCATATTCTACTCTGACTCTCACTGTCTCCTCTGGAACAAGAAACAGGAGCTACCTCCAGAGGAACAAGGACCCAGCATTCGGAACCTGGATTTTTGGCCTAAACTCATCACGCTCATTGTGTCAATCATAGAGGAAGATAAGAATTCCTACACACTCGTTCTGAACCAGTGCGTATCAACCGACTTGACCCTGTGTGGTTGGTGGTTGGCATGTCCATCTGTCTAACAGTCTCTTTCTTTCCTATCTCTGTGTGTTTGCAGTGCCACCTCTTCCTCCTGTACGTCCATCTGTCCCTCTGTCCTTTGTATCTATCTGAGTAACTGTTTCTGGAGACAGGTGTGGAAACATAATGGGGGGCCCTGCCCAGACTGAGCCAGCCTCCCCGGAGGGAGAGGCCCCTGGGAATGGCTGCCATAGGAGTCCTAGGGGATCCAGAGACCATGTGTGTATGTGTCTGTCCACTGTGAATAAAGTGAGCTTTCCGATGCCCACCTCCTTGTACTTTCTCTTCCACTTCCTTTAGCCTGGGCCTGCCTTCTAGCCTCAACCCTTCTCCTCTGGGCCTCAAATCCCTGCCTTCTGAACATCTTCCCTGGGCCCACCCTGCCTGAGGGGATCCTTTGCCCCCACTTGTCCTTCACTGGCTCCTGGGTCCCTTTTCTCCAGATTGAGCCTAGTCCTATTTCCTAAGCTTCTCCTGTCTTCAATCTGACCTCCAAAGGTTAGGCACATTAGCTTTGGAAGCAGTCAAATCAAATAGCTCTTGCTTTGTTCTCTGATTGTGGCTTCTTCCATCATCCAGGTTTCCTCAGGAGTTGAATGTGGGAAAAGTCAGCGCAGAAGTGATGTGGCAGCTCTTTGCCCAAGACATGAAATATGCACTGGAGGGTAAGGGTATGCCCAAGGCAGTGGGCTGTAGGCACCTTGTTTGTTGTCCCCTTCCTCTTCCAGACAGTTACAAGTTCTGAGTGAATGGTATGGTGAGAAACTAGAGGGATTCTAGACCCACATGTTAGGAGTCCTTAGGGAGGCAGAGGTTCAGCCAGAGTAATAATGGAAATGGCTGTGTGGATGTGGATTTCCCCTTCCAGTTTTAGAGCAAGTGCTTTTTTAAGACTTTCACTAGCCCAAAGATCAACTCATCCCATGTTGGGTATTGTCAGGTGGCCCACTTCCTAGAGTATGAATGGTATTGTGAAGTTTATCTTTACAGTTTTAAAGAATCATAGAACCTTAAATACACAGATAAGATTATTTTCTCCTATTAGAGACTGCCTGGCCTGGCTTTCCTTAAAAGCTGTTCTGGATCGGTATGATAGAGCTAGAAAGATACTTCCTCCCTCTCTTCTCCTATAAAGCAGTGTCATGGACAAATTATTATTCATCTTGTTCATTCAGCTTATTCTTTTATTAATTTCCTGCTTTGGTTCACAAAGATACCACGGTCTGTCTGTATACAACCTTCCCATTTGTATCTTTCTGTGTTCACTTATTTAGCTGCCTTTCCTGTTTTTATATATGTAGTCTGTCTCCTCAGTGCAAATGGACTTAAAAGGAAAGGGAGCAGTTTGGGGTGAGGACAAATTAGAGTCTGGATCTGTTATTTTGGTGGAGTGACAGGGAAAATGGGTAACCCTCAGACTTAAACTTTTGAGGATTAGGAGCTGTAAGGTTGTTGAGGTTGAACAAAACCTTGAAGATCTGTGTTAAGTTTGAGATGGCCAGAGACTGTACATGCACATTCTGTAATTCTGCCCCAGAGTAATGGCTGCCTCTTGCCCATGCTGGGTCAAGCTTGGGGCTGTAGCTCAGGCCTTAGCCTTTCAGGCCAATGAGGAAGTCACTTGTTCCCTCTCCAGTAGCACTTAGCAAGCCTAATGGGGGGAGTATGGTCTAAGTTCTTGAAGAATCCCTGCTCTGATGGGTTTTGGAAGGGAGGAGATAAATGCCTGTGAAAAGTGAATCAGTTTCACAAGAGGGATAGTATGAGGTAGGGCAGAGGTTTTCTTTCTTTCTTTTTTTAAAATTTATTTTATTTTTTCAGTGTAACAAGATTCATTGTTTATGCACCACACCCAGTGCTCTATGCAATACGTGCCCTCCTTAATGCCCACCACCAGGCTCATCCATCCCCCAATCCCCTCTGCCTTCCAAAACCCTCAGTTTCTTTCTTAGTCCACAGTCTCTCATGCTTCATCTCCCCCTCTGATTTATCCTTATTCACATTTCCTTTCCTTCTTCTAATGTCCTCCCTGTTACTCCTTATGCTCCACAAGTAAGTGAAACCATGTGATACTTGACTTTCTCTGCTTAGCTTATTTCATTCAACATAATCTCCTCCAGTCCCGTCCATGTTGCTACAAAAGTTGGGTATTCATCCTTTCTGATGGAGGCATAATATTCCATTGTATACATGGACCACATCTTCTGTTGAAGGCACTTTGGCTCTTTCCACAGTTTGGCGATTGTGGCTATTGCTGCAATGAACATTAGGGTACATATGGCCCTTCTTTTCACTATATCTGTATCTTTAGGGTAAATGCCCAGTAGTGCAATTGCAGGGTCATCGTGTACCTCTATTTTTAATTTTTTAAGGAATCTCCACAGTGTTTTCCAAAGTGAGGGCAGAGGATTTCAAAGGAGGATTTCTCCCCCTACCTGGCTATTCCCTTTTCACTTAGCACTCAGGAGCTAAGTGAAAAGGGAATAGCCAGGTAGGGGGAGAAGGTTGCTGGGCTCCAGGCCTTTCACCTGGTGCCAGTTAAGTCAATTCTACTTTTATCAATTTTATATGGGGTTCTAGATGAGATTTCTTTTGAAAGGGGAGTTCTGCTTATGTTTACAACAAACACAAAAGGATTGAAAAACTGCTTTCAGAGAAAGAAATAATGTTGATCTGGTTTCAAATCTCACTTTCACCACCTAATCAGCATTGTGTTCTTAGACCACTTTTTGTGAACTCGCCTGTTCTTATCCATAAAATGGGAGTGATAATAGCATCTGTTAAATTGAGCTGATGAAGTAATGTGTAACACACTTAGCATACTGGTTGGCATTTACTCAGCACTGAATAAATTTTATTAAAGACAATAAGAAACCACCCCATAGGCTCATTAGCAGAGACGCAGTATAAGCAAAGTAGCTTTTTTTTTTCTTGAGAGAGCAAGAGGATGAGTAACAGCTTGTGAGTGGGTGGGGAGGGACAGAGGGAGAAGGAGAAAGAGAATCTTAAGCAGGATCCATACTAGTGCAGAAATCGATGCAGAGCTTGATCTGACAACCCTGAGATCATGACCTGAACTAAAACCAAGAGTCAGACACTTAACCAGCTAAGTCACCCAAATGCAAAGTAGCATTTTTTTAAATTTAAGTTCAGTTAGCCAAGGTATACTACATCATTAGTTTTTGATAATGTTCATTGATTCATTAGTTGAGTATACCACCCACCATTCTTGTAAGATTTCATGTCAGGGGAAAATGGGGCAGCTAGAACAAGGAGACACTAGAAGTGGGGGCTGCAGATGATATTGTAGTCATTTATGGCTGAGGGATTGGGGTTAGAGCAGAGAATTGGGGAGGGAAGAATGGGTTGAGTTTGACAAATATACACACTTGTGTAACCACTATCCTAACCAAATATAGAACAGAAAGTTTCTTCATGCCCTTTTGTGGTAGATCCTCAGTCCATTCGCTATGTGCTTTTTAAGTATTTTCTTTATGTCAGGCACTGTGCTAATTGTTGGAACCTCAATGAGATGAATGAGGTATGTCTTCTTTGAGAAGTTCACACACAAGTCTAGACAACAGACATATAAACTGGCAGTTCTAGTTCAAAGTTGTAAAGAATAAGGTCAGGGTGCTGAGAGGAGAACAGTGTAATCCACATCTGGGAAGGCTTCTAGGAGGACCTGAGAAAAGGACCTGGGAATGCTTCCAGAGGAGGTGGTACACAAACTGAAACCTGAAGGATGGTTGGACTTAGCCACTGGGGAAGGAGGTAGTAGTGATGGAAAAGGGAGACATATATAGAACATTTTAGGCAGAGGATATAGTATGTTCAGAGATGTGGGGTCTAGAAGGAACTGTCATGCTTGGGGAACTGAAAGCAATAGTTAAGTGTGATTTGCACGTTAGAGTGTAGAAGGGAGAGAGAAATAGGAGATGACAATAGAAGAGTAGGGCAGCCACATCAGAAAGGAGGTGGTAAGCCATGTTTAAGCTTTTGGACTCCATCCTAAGTCAGTTTGGAGCCACAGAGGAGCAATCCCATGTTAAGCAAGGGATTGACATGATCAGGTGTATAATGTGGAAGGGGCCACTCACTGCGATTATGGTGTTGGAAATGGTTTGGAGGAAGAAAGACCAGGTTGGAGACTATTGTAGGAATCCAAGTTAAAGATGTTGGAGACAACACCTAGGCAGATGACTGTGAAAAAAGAAATGGGTAGATTCCAGAGAAATTTTGGAGGTAAAATCAATAGGGATTGTGATTTAACTGGATGTGCATAAAGAGGAGGAAGGAAGGGACGCCTGGGTGGCTCAGTTGGTTGGGCCACTGCCTTCGGCTCAGGTCATGATCCCGGAGACCCGGGATCGAGTCCCACATCGGGCTCCCTGCTCGGCGGGAAGCCTGCTTCTCCCTCTCTCGCTCCCCCTGCTTGTGTTCCCTCTCTCGCTGTGTTTCTCTCTGTCAAATAAATAAAATCTTTAAAAAAAAAAAA
>PITA01031901.1:0-14597 GCA_004023965.1 Spilogale gracilis
GGTAAGGCTGGTACTGAAATATGCAAGGGTTCCAGAAGATGCTTGTGGGATCCCAGCTTTCAGTGTTAGTAACTATCTTGCATAAGAACACAAAAATAGGTTGCATTTACAGAGAACATTTTCATTCCAAAATTTTGTACAAAGAGTTCAAGGTTCAATGATACAATGCTATTAAGAAAATATTGCTAGATTCCTCTCCTATGGGGAAGTAAGTTGACCACATAGTCACCCTCAGAAACTAACAGTGACTTCTTCTCTTCAACAATCTTTCATTTCCCCTGTGAATTTTTTTTTTTAGATTTTATTTATTTATTTGACAGAGTGAAACACAGCCAGAGAGGGAACACAAGCAGGGGGAGTGAGAGAGGGAGAAGCAGGCTTCCCGCTGAGTATGGAGCCCGATGTGGGACTCGATCCCGGGTCTCCAGGATCATGACCTGAGTCGAAGTTGCTTAACCAAATGAGCCACCCAGGTGCCCCTGAATTTGGTTTTCTTAAAAGTATGTTGAATTGATAGGCCTAGGTAAGTAAGTTGTGTATCTATAAAAGACAACAACGTAAGGGATGGTTGGATAATCTTTTCTGTTTCTATCAGGATGTGGATTTTTCTTGCATCCTGGAGGTGCTCCTTAGGGAAATGGTTTCTGTTCTGGACTTACACATTACTAACTTCATAGCTGACCACAAAATGGGCAGTCTTATTCCGTTTTCAAATATGACAGTTATGGTAGCTTTGTTGTCAGAAACATAGAGGTTCCTGGTTAGAACTGAACTGAGACCAAAAACTCATTTTTAGTTGGTTTCCACACAGACTGTCATAGAATTACCTGCCTGTGGAAATTTATTCTGAGATGGATTTAAAATAGTGACCTGAAGTTCAAAGGCAATATTTTTGAGCTGCCCTGCTCCACATCTCTGAGCTACTAGCTTCCATAAAAAGAAATTATACTGACTCTTTGGTAACCCAGATAGATCTTTCAAGTTTCAATATTTATTCCTTTATTTTTCCTACTTCACTGAAATGGAATTCCATCTTACCTGGATATTTTCTGAACAGGAGCAAACACCAAAATTAGTGACAGGCTCCCCACTGGTGTTCCATTTTCCTAGACTGTCTTCCTTTAAACACCTTCTGCAAGTAAAAATGATATTAAAGTAAGGCATGTATGTGTTCTAATGTTTATGTATGAGCAAGAAGTGAGTATTTGGTATTAAATTCAGGTGTACAGTCTTAGGTACAGTTTTCTGGTTTTTCATAACTCAAATACACATTGCACTACTATTTTCAAATGACTTGACATTTTACGGGGGATAAGAGAGAGCGCTTATTGATAGAGCAGTGTTGAAACCAAAGCTCACTGAATTGTTTTAATGTGGCAGGATGGGGCTTTTTTCACCCCTTTCTTTTCTGCTCTTCCATCCTGTCTTTTGGCAGGAAGGGGATACTTGAGTAAAATAATGCACCAAACTCAGGTTCATATGTCAGGTACAATGTCATGTACCATCTTGGAAGTTGGAAGAGGCAATGCTATGTAGCACAAAGACGAATTGGAGTCTGAAGACTTGTGTACTAGTTTTAGTTGCAGGACTTATAATCTAGACTGTTTTTAGACAAGTATCTCAGTCTGCATGAGTCTCAGTTTCTCCATCTTAAAAATGGGATTAGTAATTCACAGGGTTGTTGTGATTGTTAAAGGGAAATATGTACATGAGAGAACTCTACAAATTTATTAAGTCCCTAACGGTTATTATCACAGCACAGCATAGCCATGGAATTAACTAGAGGGGAAAGAGAAAATCTGTTCAATACAGAACTCCCTTAGGGGCATCCCTTTTCCAGCCTAGAACACATACCCATTTATCCACACACATACATACACGCACATGTACACACAAACTGGAGTGTCAACAAGGAAGGAAAAAGAAAACAAAAGCTAAAACAAAACCCCCCAAACCACTTACGGCTCGCTGATGTTTAAACACATGTTGTCGATGCCAGGGAAGTTCCACATTGCTGAGACCAGGGCTTGGGTGCTTGGGTGAGAATTTCTGTAATAGTAAAAGACAGGAACAAATTCTTGATCCTGCACTACTCTTTCATATTAAAGTTATGCTTAGGAATAATTTGGAAAAATAAAACATGCTGTCTATAAGATAGTCTTCTTAAAAACCCGAGAGAGATTCAGTATCAGGAAAAAAATAAACATCAAGGAAAAAAATCAGCACACAATCTCTCTTTGGCTGCCTTGTTATTTTCCTGTCACATACATTTAGTGGCCACTTATTGTATATATGTAATACTATATTATGCAGAATTCTGACCTTACTATTCAATATTTGTGAGGCTGATGAAAAGTTATCTGCTATATATTACAACAGACTGGGAAGCCACACCTGGCCTGTCTTTCTTGATTAAAGTCTAGTCATTAAAAAGAAAGACCTGTGATAAGTTTACTTTCAACCAACACAGAAACTCTCAAAAAGTTATCTGTTGGTAATAGAAGTGTCACGTGGCAATAAATCAAAGATGTCCATTCCTTTGGCAGAATCAGGTACAGTGTCTCCTAATTCTTTATTCTTCAGCATTGTATGCAGTCACGGAGGCACAGCCGTACACCGGGGAGATGTTTTAAAGGAGAGAAACTTACGCATAGAAGGCTGTCTGTTCAGAGGTACCGTAGAGAGATGGGGAGATCTGGATCTCTGGATAACTGTTGCTGGAATTTCTCAGTGTGCCAAGACCCATGGCAGTGGCGACAAAGACGATGGGGAGGATAACCTGAGCAATGAGACCTTTCCAGTTCCTGCGGGTGTGGTGGAACCTCTTAATAAGAATGGCCATGATCTTCTTCAGTAACAGATCAAAACCACTCAATCTCTCTCCCCTCGTCAAGATTTTGTCTGAATAAAAAAAAAAGGAGTGGGGTGGAGAGAGAGAGAGAGAGAGAGAGAGAGGTTTGATATTGTCCTGGGAAACACTGATAAATCATGTAACAAGGTAACTTCAAAAACCATGGGTGGATGGTATAATGTAATATGGAAGGAATAGCTTATATTTTAAACATTCTGATATGAGGTTCAGCTCTTCCTTTTTTAACATTGGACCTAAGCCTCCCCAAGTCACAGAGTTGTACGTAAAAGTGCTTGCAAATTATAAATCACTATATACAAAACATAAGTAGTTATATACATAGTTGTTTTACACATCAAAGGGAGAGATCCACAACTTGATAAATGAATATTGTCTCAAATCTCCAAAGTCTCAATGCCTGCTCAGTATATATTACTAATTGCTGATACTCAAGAGATATATTCTCTCAAGAGGCTGAATTCAAGTAAGAAAAACAGAAACTAACACCTGAAACTAATATGACATAAACTAATACAATGTATAACTTCAGTTAAAAAAAAAGAATAAATGGCAACCAAAACATCATCTAGTTTAAAAACTCATTCCTACTGTGGGTAACTTAGTGATTATAAGTCTATCGGCTCTCATTCTAACGCGAGGTCCAGTGAATTCACCTTATACTTGGGGAAAGGGAAATGCTCTCCTCCAAAGTGTGATTCTAACTCAAACAACTCATTCATTTACATTCTCTTTAGAAATTTGGACTGATTATATATGCCATTTCAAAACTCCACTTCTACCACTAGAGTCACAAAAAAGAACTCATTGGAAAAAAATGTCGATACTACCTCCACCCCTCTGAAATGTTCCTCAGGTACAGAGAAAAATTCCCTGGCTTCTGAACATAAGAGGAGCTGTGCAGGCCATAAACTGCTGCTTCCTCAGTGGTGCTCTTAGAACTGATAATTCCACTGCCCTCCCTAAAAATATAACATTCTCTCTGAGGACCTGCTGCTGAGCACTCCTTTACATGTGATAAGGTGACCGTCAACTCTGTGGATATTTTTAATTCTCCATCACAAATTATGCAGCACAAAAAAATCATGATCTTCATTTAGCTGATAAGGAAAAATACAAAGCTGCTTAATTTAAAATGAATTCCAATTAAACAGGAGTGAAGAAGTTTAAATGCAAACTCATATCTCTGCAAAGGCAAATTGTAGAGGAGCTGAATATTTTAAGTTAATTAGTATGCTTTTCTGTTTCTTGAGAAATTACATGTGGATGACTTACAGGTGTATCAAATGGAGCCAATGTGCTTTCTAAAAGATAATGTCAATGAGGGAAACATTTTGACTGAAGAATAGTTTCAAATTATGAGACAAATGCAAAGGCAAATACATAACATTTACTTCCTGAAGCAGATGACCACTTTCTAATCAAAGTCCTCAATTCCACAGGCTTGACAATTATATTCCCCAAAAGATGATAAATGAGGAATATAGCAAAGGACAAATGAGACTCCTAGGTTCCAGAACTATGCAAACATCAGAGATGATCTTTTCTAAGTTTTAGAGCCAGGCAAATGTTTAATTAAAAGTTCTGTTCCTAGAGATCTTTTCCAAGTTAAGCAAACTGTTGAAATGTCTATTCCATAATTTATATATCATTTTACTATATGCTTCCTTAAGTAAATAGTGTTTCCAAAGGCATACATTAACTGTCAGAATGACAATAAGAGAGGATAAAAGTTATTTTCAAGAGAGCCCAATTCCTCAAAGTCATATCAAGAAGCACGATTTTTCAAGCATATCTTGTGTGAAGTATTGAGGGGGGATGGAACCCATTATTATAGGTTCTTGGCCATGGAGTCTGACTTCATCAAATCTGAGACCCTCCCCCAAAAGCATTTTCTCAGAGCCTGAATATTCTCAGCACTTGAACTGTTCACAAAAGGAAAGATTAGACATGTTTTCCAATGAGGCCCCAGAAAGAGTGATGACTCTTTTTTTATAACTTTTTTTGATGACTCCTCTGCTGAACATGTTTAATAGCAATAAGTCAGCTACCTTACAAGATAACTTGTCCACTGTTGGACAGCACCAAGTACAGAAAGGATTTTGACTTGTTGAACACAAATCTGAAACTGTAGTAAGTAACACCTAGAAAATGACTTCCGGTGGGTATAGGGAGTATGCCCTAACAAGTTTTTTCATGTTCTTCAAAATATTTTTGAAATAGAGAATTTGATTTCATTTAATAAATACTGGGTATATTAAAAAAGATAGCTTATATTTCTTTAATTCTGAATTTAGAAAGAATATGTGAAGTGAATTGTTGCCCTGTGATTTTCTCATTTATGTCAGTTACTGGAATTAAGCAAAATATGCACATTAGATTTATACCATCTCTATCCGTGAAATTGCTGCTGCTCACAGATAAATCATCGGGAGTTGAGATGCCGTTGCTACTGGAATTTCCAATTTTATTTTGTGTCAAGTGCTCAAGACTCATACTGCTACTTTTTTGTGACTCTTTAGTCAAGTTCAGAAAGACCTAGAAAGAGAAGCCAGAATACTTCATTAACATAAAACATGCATGTCCCTTCTACTTTCTAAGCTCAATTTTTATTTTGAATTTTTATCACATTTATTGAGACAAATAAGTGTGACTTAAATCAGTATTTTTGACAGTGACTTTAAGGGAACATTTTTTTTAACCATACAATTTTACTACATATTACTATCTTCTCTATGCTGTACTTTTCATTTCTGTGACTTATTTCTTTTATATCTAGAGGTTTGTATCTCTTAAACCCCTTCCCCTGTTTCAGTCTTCCCCTACACTGTCCCCCAAGTAAATATTTTGATATGTGAAAGAGACACATTCTCTAACTGGATAAACATGTTTATTTTCAGAAGTCAATCTTACATAAGAATGGAACTGAGATAATTTTAAGATTTTCTGAGTTTGTGAAATGTTTATTTAAATATTTTTTCTCTCTTTTTTAAAAAATGTGCATATAAGGAATAATATAGAGGACAGTAGGAGAAGGAAAGGAAATGGTAAGTAGGATAATTTGGGGAGAGAAACGAAACATGAGAGACTTTGGACTCAGAAACAAACTGAGGGACTTGGAGGGAGGGGGTGGGGGATGGGAGAGCCTGATGGTGGGTACTGAGGACACGTACTGCATGGAGCACTGGGTGTGGGGCATAAACAATGAATCTTGGAACACTGAAAAAATAAAATAATATAATAAAAAATATTTGAAAAAAAAGAAATAAAAGGTACTACTTTTTAAAGATTTTATTTATTTATTTGACAGAGGGAGAGATCACAAGTAGGCAGAGAGGCAGGCAGAGATAGTAGAGGAAACAGGCTCCCCGCTGAGCAGAGAGCCCAATGCAGGCCTCGATCCCAGGACCCTGAGCGGAAGGCAGAGGCTTTAACCCACTGAGCCACCCAGGCACCCAAAAGGTACTACTTTTTTTTTTTTTTTTTAAGATTTTATTTATTTGACAGAGAGAAACACAGCCAGAGAGGGAAACAAGCAGGGGGAGTGAGAGAGGGAGAAGCAGGCTTCCCACCTAGCAGGAAGCCCGAGGTCTCCAGGATCATGACCCGAGCCGAAGGCAGTCGCCCAACCAACTGAGCCACCCAGGCGCCCCAAAAGGTACTACTTTTTAAAAAGAAAAAAAAAGCTGTGCATATTTATTCTCAGGGAGCAGCAAGTTTTATCAGCTTTAAGAAGAAACGCACCTCTTCCACGGTGGTATCTGAAATGCCATAGCATCCGATGTTGAGGTCACCCATGCCATTGTCCAGTGCCCTCAGGAGTGACAGGTAGGCTCCTGAGACTTTGGTGCTAAACGGAGGAAGCACATACACCAACTCTCCCCCAATGTCCTCCTTGAGGTAGGCTTCAGGGAGGTGTGATTGGATCATTGCTGTCACGGCCGTCGTGTCACATGCTGTATTTGCACCTAGATTTGGGCTCTAGGGACAAAACCAGAAGTTACCACTCCCTTGTCCTCACACTCTAGTGGTGCCCAAGGGCCCTCCTTGGAGTGTGGTGAGACTTTCCGGCCACCCAGACCTGAGTCAGATGACACATCGTTAGTCCAATGGTTCCCTGTCCTGTGGGATTCCCTAGAGCTGTCTACACATCACTGTTCTGTTGGCTTCACTCTCCCATTTGCCCCCGTCCCTTCTCCAGCCACACTGCCCACTGCCCTATCATCTGCTCTACTCCAGCCACAGTGGCCTCTTTGTGTTGTCGGAGTGCTGTGAACTCA
This sequence comes from Spilogale gracilis, assembly GCA_004023965.1. Lineage (NCBI taxonomy): Eukaryota > Metazoa > Chordata > Mammalia > Carnivora > Mephitidae > Spilogale > Spilogale gracilis. The sequence goes on from PITA01031901.1 coordinate 7,150, forward strand.
GGCACACCCTCCTCGGGGCCTTCTCATTTGTTGTTCCTTTGCCCCCAGATAGTGACATGGCTCTTTCTCTCCCAAGCCCCAACTCTTGCTCAACTGTCATCTTCCCGGGGACCCTATGTAAAATGGCATCACTCAGCATTCCCTATTCCCCCTCCTTTGCTATATTGCCGCCTACAGCATTTAGCACCTTAATAAGACACTTACAACGGTATTGCCTGAATTCCCTGCACTCTATCATTATATAAACTCTATGAGGGCAGAGATTTTAATATCATCAGTTCACTGCTGTATCCCCATGGTCTAGAACCATGCCTGAGTCACACACAAGGCATTACACACACTTAATATATATATTTCTTAACAAATTAATTAATATAACAATGAATTGCTTTTTATCTGGAAGTGACATCAGGATGTTCTGTTGTAAAATAAGTGACTGTAGTCAATGCCTACCTAATGGCATACACATCTTGCACAGTACTGATAATCATATGCTACTTTTAGGTGGTATAGGGGTCCTTAGTCAGTACGGTTGTTCTTCAAAGATGTCAAAACACCACTGGCCTGAGTTAATCTTCACATTGCCACTTGAGGGGTACTGATCAAGAGGTGCATACATAACTGCATATTCCATTTGTTTTAATGCAAAAAATCTAATTTTTAGTCTTACAGACTGAAATGCTAGGAAAACTAAAAGGCTGATCCTCCATCAGTAACCTTAGGATATAGATCTTCTTAAAAAAAGGATCTGTATTCTAAGGTAAAACCTAGTGCTCTGGTTCTTGTTGTGAGATCCCAGATCAGGAGAATCAGTATCACCTGGGCCCTTCTTAGAAATACACTCAATTCTGGACCTATTGACTGGACCTACTCTAAAACCTACCAAATCAGAGACTTTTGGGGTAAGGCCAGAAGTCTGGGTTTAACTAAGACTTCCAGGTGTTCTGATGTTCCCTCAAATTTGAGAAACATGAAACTAACATATTAATAATGAATTTTAGCAATTAATAAAGTTGGAGAGATTCTGTCTCCATTTCACACAAAAATTAATTTATTATCCTATAATGAGGTATATTTTCTCTCCTACAAACCTTTTTCTTGGTGAGCGTGAGGTGATACCCATCACCAAATGCTTCCTTGAGGTAAAAGGGTGACCCACAGCAGCGCAGCCCACCCTGCTCCAAGAAGGCGATGCGGTCACTCAGCACTTCAGCTTCGTCCAAGTGGTGCGTCGACAGAATGATTGTTCTGGCTTGGAAACACAGAGGAGAATGACCGAGAATGAAAAATGAAGACACAGTTCCCAAGATCTAGAGTTAGCGCAAGTAAATCCTGTGACTAATGAGGAGAAGAGGCACGTTTTATGAGCTAACTGAAAAACTGACCAGAAGGAACTTTCAAAATAGACAAAGAGAAATTCAAAGGCATGTTACTAAATATCTAGGGTTATTTTCTTATATGTTGGCAGTGAATACATATTTATTGTGCTGTACAGCTAAATGTCCATCATTTAGGGGGTGTGTGTTAGCAGCTCCTTCCTTAGTTTGCTCCCTTGTCTTCATGTTCATTTTTCCCCTGTGTCTGTTTCTGTCTCTACCCCCTCCTTTCTTCACTATGAAGATGCAATAATTTTAAAGACTTTTTGAATATTCCTCTCTGATTAATCCACTCTACTCTGATTGCTTCTTTGCTTCACATCCTGTTAGCACTTGTTTAGTCTGTTTTCAGTTTATTTTCATTTGTGTATATTTGGTATCTCTAATTAGATTCTGAATTCCTGTATGCAGAATTTGGGACTTTTATCAGATGTGCATGCTCTCAAAAAGACCAGTGAAGTACTCAACTCACCATGCTCAACTACATGGAGAGTAACTAACTGACCCAGTAATTTAGTTGGTGGGAAAAGACTTGGGAAGGGGAAGACCTCTGAGACTCTTAATGGAGCTTCTAAACAGAAAAGGTGTAAACTTGGGTTTCATGCATCCCCGAGATGACTGTCGGGTGCAGAAGATATAAGAAAGCACTTATACCAGTTTTGTTCTTGGATATAACATCCCATATGCTTCGGCGAGAACATGGGTCAACTCCAGTGGATGGTTCGTCCAAAATGACTACACGTGATCCACCGATAAGAGCTATAGATATGGATAACTTCCTCTTCATTCCTCCTGACAATGTTCCAACTCTCTTATGACGATGGCTGTATAGTCCAGTATCTTTTAGTGTCCTTCAAAAATAATGTATGGCTGTTATTTTTGATATTTATTCAAATATTTGAATATCAAAAAAATACAATAAGCATTTAAGTAATAGGTCTTTACTAAGCAACTATTACATGCTCAGCAAGGTACAATACACTACTGAGGATTCATGACATAGTTCTTTTTGATTGTTTATTATCTAGTTGGAGGCACAAAGTTAATACCCAGAAAACATCACCAGGGAACATATGGCTCATATTTTAATTTGTTTTTTTAAAAAGTATTTACGGAGGGCCTGCCTGTTTTGTGCTAGACCATGTTTTAGCTGCTGGAGGAAAGCAGTGAGAAGATAATATTCCTACCCATAAGGAGATTAGGTTCTAGTGTGTGTATGTATCAGGAGGGATGCAGATAAAATTCAATCAAGAAACATATTTCCAGGTAAGTTTATAATTTCCCAGGTGGTGACAAGTGCAATAAAAATACATAAAGCAGGGCACATGAGATAAGGAATGCCTGGGCATGCTATTTTAAGCATCTATTTTATATATGGTTATTCCCTCAGAGAAGGTGACATTTGATCAGAGACCAGGAAAGTAGAGTGAGTCAAATGGCTGCCTGGGGAAGGCTGCTCTAAGAAGAGAAAACAGTAAGTGAGAAGTCCTGTGGCTGGAGCATAAGCTAGCCTGTGACTTGGGGAGTGTGCCCAGAGCCCAGTGAATGGGAGAAGAATAGAAGGAAATGACACAGAAGTGAGATGGAGCAGGCATGTAGGATCTCTTGGCCTTGACAAGAACATTATGGAGTTCCACACCGAGTGTGGTGGGAAGCTATAGAGGGCTTTGAACCCTGGAATTATGTGGTCTGACCTGCCATTTATAAAGGTCACTCCCACTGCTCTTTGAAGGATAAACTGTATATGGGGGAGGAGAAGTCAGATATCCAGTTATGATGCTTGGTTTGGTTCATTAGAAACAGGATTTAGGGCAATATGGTAGCCTGAGATGTAGAGAGTTATCTAGTTTCAGTATAATAATCTGCTGGTGAAGATGATACCATAAAATGTATACAATACAGAAAAGTAGAAAAATAAAAAACCAATTGTTTTGTGACCAAATGTTCCTATTAGCATTATTACCATAGTTGACCTCTTTCTGAGAGGTGTTACCAACTTACATTCTGGTTGCTGCTATAACTGACCTTTTTACTTCCTCATGCAGCTGCTTGCTAGTCCAGTGAGGAACTTTGATGGAGCCATATAAGAGCAGGTGTTCCTTGGTAGTGAGGTAACTAAACAAGACATCATGCTGCATGCAGACCCCCATGCTCTTCCGTACAGTGTGGAGGTCTGTTTTGAGATCTTTTCCATAAACAAAGATGGAACCTGCTGAGGCCCCAAATAGCCCAGTCAACATAGAGCTGAAAATGAAGAAATGATAAATTAAGTGTCAACCAAGCATTTAAGCTAGATTTTAGGGCTAAATATACCTCAGTCATTAGCAAACAATATTACAGTGTGTTTCCTCAGGCAAGATCAAGCTATAAAATAAAATGATATTAAATGCAAACAAATATCAAATTACTTCTGAGCTTTTAATTATTTAGAGCATCACATAAGCACTACCCAGTGACAATGAGGAGGATTGGGTTGCGGAAGCAATGATGATCATGGTTGTGCACTTTAATTGCAAGTACGCTCTCTCCTTGAGCAAACTCATGCACTTCCTTGGTGTCAGATGGTATCTCGAGGTCAGGGAGTCTCAAATTTTTAACTCTAGCCAAGATTTCATCATTCAATTCCAGGTTTGCACTATACATCCAACAGATAGTGCCACCTCTCAATGAGGTGTCTTATAGGATCCTCAAACTCAACGTGTTTAAAACTTAATTCAGGATCTTTGACCTCAAACCCACGTCCACACTGATGTTCCTCTTTCACTATATGATGAATATATACACTGGTTGCACCAGCCTGGGGTCCATAAGTTGTGTTTGTACCCTCCTCCTATCTCTGTTTTCTACCTCTGCCCACAGGTCCTATTTCCCCAGCCACACCACAGTGCAAGCCATGCCACCATTTGCTTCTGACCACCACAGTCTCTTAACTCACCTTGCCATATGAACCTCATCACCTTCAGTCTCTGTCTCTACGTTGTGATTATTCTCTGTCTTATCAGACAATTGCTCATCATCTTTCAGGTGGTTAGTAAACCAGACAACTATTTAATATCTCTTTTCTCCAGTAAAATGTAAGCTCCACAAGTCTGGTCAAGGACCTGTCTTCTCACCACTCTTTCTCAGTACGTAACTAGTAACCTCGTACCTTGTGTGTAAGACAACTTAAATGACTACCACAGATTAAATAGGGCACCAATATTATATGCAATTCTTCCCATAAAAACACATTGAACTATAAACAATATACTTCATTCTTTATATTCAGAAGAACAAAATTGAGACTTTCTCAGCTAAAATTATATCCTTTTCAAAAGCCTTCTCTATCTCTTTTCTTCATTGGTCTCTTACTGCCTCTTAGAAATCCTGTTTTTAAGTACTGTATGCCCACTAGCCAACTCTGAATTTAAATAGGCCATATAAATAAGAGCAGCTGCACATTCACTCATTTCATGACCTTCTTTTGTCCCCTCTTATTTACAAAAGAAAAATTAATTTGAATATATTTTGGAAGTCACTGAGCTTACTTATGATGGTACTAAATAGGATATCCAGCAACTGACACTTTCTCAAATAAGGGCCAGGGCAGCAATGGCATCTTAGCCATGGGGAGTACTAGCGGTGAGTCACGAAAAAATTTCAGAAGAATGTCACTTTAAAAACATTTGAATCTCTTCCCCTTTTGGACACAGGAAAATGCTAGTTAAATGAAGAGTGAGAAAGAACAGCCCATGTATTTCTCCTAGCCTTTTTGATCTACATCTGATGGCTGGTGATTCTTTTCTTTCTTCATGAATCAAGGAAAGCAGCAGCTGGAGCTGAGTGTGTTTATAGCACAGTGTGTAAACTTAAAATTATACATGGGCCAGAATAGAAATGCAAATAAATGGAACAGACTGGGCATATGAGACAGTGCAGATTTGTGGGGAACAGGAATAAATCAGAAAGCAGATGTCCCCTTTAAGAGCCCCAACTGATTGTCCCTACCTAGGACTGCAGATCCAATGTTGTCAGAACTTCCTATTATGCAAGAAATGTCAGAATCATTTCTTTTTGTTGGGACATTTCTCCATTTTAAAATACTGGCACTGAATTAAACATTTTAAGAAATACTGGTGGGTCTGATCTGGCCTTTGAGCTCACAGGTTGGGACCTATGATTTAGAGTCCACTCAACAGTAAACAAATTGAACTATCTTAATCCATCTGGGAGATGTAATCATATTATTCGTTATGAAAGGGGTGAGGGAATATTAAGTAATATGCTTCCACAACAATAAGTATTCAAAAAGTAACATACATTGTAGTAGTTTTCCCAGCTCCATTGGGCCCCAGCAATGAAGTAATGTGTCCTTCATAAAAGTTCAGATTGAGGTTATCAACAGCAATTTTGGAGCCATAGATCTTTGTGACCCCATGCAGGGCAACCCCAACTGTGAGATCTTTAGGTTCAGGCTCAATGTTGGGAGGAAAAATGTACTCAGGACCTGGAGGGAAATCAAGAAAAGAGTTATAAGCTCACAAAGAAGGAAAATGCAGCTAGAGCTAGAGTTTCCCTTAATTAAAAGCTGAAGACTGTAACAATACAGCCCTGTAAGTAAAAATAATTCCTGAAATAAATGATCTGTTATTTTTAGCTTCCTTTGCATCTGGTTAAAAAATGAATGACAATGAGGAACTACGTTCTTTAAGGGTGATATCACCCTTCAGTCAGAATAGGTAGTCCTAGAATATAGTATCATAATAATAAATTCTCCTTTATTCAATAGATCTCAAATATTAAAAAGACAGTCTAAGTCTTGTTCCTCTGACCAGAAAAGATAATACCAACTCATGGGGAAAACATCTACAAGGTGTGATTTTATAGTGACAAGGCCAGCTCCAGGTCTGTTTATAGATTCCAGTTCATTATTATCTACATGTCCTTCAGGCATCAGAAATAGACCATGGATATGGGTCTTCCTTACTTTGTAAAGATGGCACTACTTACCCAATGCCAGTTAAGTCGTGAACTTTCAACTATTTGTGTCCAGTGTTGGTGATGGGTTATGATAAATTATCTATACTTGTAACTTGGTTTACTCTTTTTGACTAGTGACAGATGGCTGGAGTTAGGGGTATAGACTGTGGCCAAGGAACAAAATTTTTCTCGATGTGTGTCTAACTGGACCACAAAGGGATCTACAATCTTGGCCTAATTAGCTCCATATGTTAACCAACTGAGCTAATGAGCCCAGAAAAAGCCACAATTTAATCTCTGTAAGAGTCTAAACACATATGCGTAGACATATTCATCCATGACTAAAAGGACGGTAATTTTGTCATTTAGAAAAACCTAATTAAAATCACTAGTCATGTAAATTTTATATCACTTCTGTCATAATAATGCTTGTTGTCGACCTACTTGTCTTACTAGCAGATGGGTTGGTATTTTGCATCATGATATTAGTAAACATAAGGCCATTGCTTTTCTCCTGCTTCACATCTGTACATCCCAATCGCTCTTTCCAATAGGAAGGAAGGACTGGAAAATACCACGGAGCTGCCATACCATAAGTACCTATAATGCAAATATATTAGGAAGAGTAAATATTAGTTGACTGTTAACATGAAACATCAGAAACTAAACAACAGAACATTACACATGGTTCAGAAAATATTTTCATTTTTTTATCTACATCAACCTAAAGCATAGTCTCAGTTGCCGAAGTAAAGAAAAAACAGTAAGCTCATCAGGGAAATTCAAATCAAAACCACACTGAGATACCACCTTACACTAGTCAGAATGGCCAAAATTAACAAGTCAGGAAACAACAAGTGTTGGAGAGGCTGTAGAGAAAGGGGAACTCTCTTACACTGTGGTGGGAATGCAAGCTGGTGTAGCCGCTTTGGAAAACAGTGTGGAGATTCCTTAAAAAATTAAAAATAGAGCTACCCTATGACCCTGCAATTGCACTACTGGGCATTTACCCCAAAGATACAGATGTAGTGAAAAGAAGGGCCATATGTACCCCAATGTTCATCGCAGCAATGGCCACAATCGCCAAACTGTGGAAAGAGCCAAGGTGCCCAT
>PITA01031902.1:0-14628 GCA_004023965.1 Spilogale gracilis
AAAAAAAAAGAGGCAGCATCTTCTAAGGATCTCTACGCCAGGGGATGACACTATTTACAGGTTCTTTTGGAACGTGGTTAATATTCTGCTGTTATTACATGTTGTGGTGGTTTTCAGTTTGCCAGAGTGTGTTTGTCCCATGGAGAAACCCCGGTTCCCTTTTCCTGACCGTCCCCTTCAGCTGAGCACGGCGCTGCTCTGCATCCCCAACACAGGGACCATAGATCCGTCAGTTTCATGGAAAAGCTGACCAACAGCATCACTAAAAATACTCAAAATGCTTCGTAAATAAGCCTTTTACAGTTATCATTATAAAATTCATGAAGAAATGTACTCATTACAGTGTGGAAGCTTGCAGTACGTTATTTAGTGTTGTTTTTTTTTTTAATTTTTAAAAATATTTTATTTATTTATTTGACAGAGAGAGAGAGATCACAAGCAGGCAGAGAGGCAGAGAGAGAGGGGGGGAAGCAGGCTCCCTGCTGAGCAGAGAGCCCGACGCGGGCCTCGATCCCAGGACCCTGAGATCATGACCTGACCCGGAAGCAGAGCCTTAACCCACTGAGCCCCCCAGGCACCCTATTTAGTGTTTCGGTAGACCTGGAGCTCGCCAGCTTTGGGGAGCTTTCTCTCATCAGCGGATGGACATCAATTCACCTGGTCCTTGTCTGACTCTCTGAAGTCACACACTGATCAGCACGACACATAACTGAACACAGCGCAGATGCGCGACGGACACAGAGAAATCCCACCCTGCTGGGGCGCCTGGGGTCCAAGGCATGAACTGAACACAGCGCAGATGCGCGACGGACACAGAGAAATCCCACCCTGCTGGGGCGCCTGGGGTCCAAGGCATGAACTGAACACAGCGCAGATGCGCGACGGACACAGAGAAATCCCACCCTGCTGGGGCGCCTGGGGTCCAAGGCATGAACTGAACACAGGGCAGATGCGCGACGGACACAGAGAAATCCCACCCTGCTGGGGCGCCTGGGGTCCAAGGCATGAACTGAACACAGCGCAGATGCACGACGGACACAGAGAAATCCCACCCTGCTGGGGTGCCTGGGGTCCAAGGCATGTGACTGCCAGTTATGCTACACTATGGGGGTCATGTTCTGGAATGAGTTGGATTGTATCAGAAGCACTACTGTACTTAGGATATGAATGGATTAATGATTAGAACAGATCCATACTGGTTTCCTTGCATTTACGCACTCATCTTGTTTTGATATTATGTGGACTTTTTGACAAGATGCTTAGGAAGATCTTACTACATAAAACCACCTGCTGCTGGAATGTGTTCTGGTGGGTCTTCTGGCCTCCCTTATCCCTTTGTTGGCTTGACAGCGGGGGGACGAGGAGCCAGATCATTTTCAATTTCCTTTCTTTCTTTCTTTCTTTTTTAAGGTTTTATTTATTTATTTGAGAGAGAGAAAGAACCAGGAGGGGAGCAGCAGGCAGAGGGAGAGGGAGAAGCAGGCTTCCCGCTGAGCAGCGAGACCAATGTGGGCCTCTATCCCAGGACCCTGAGATCATGACCTGAGCCGAAGGCAGACGCTTCACTGACTGAGCCACCTAGGTGCCCCAATTTTCAATTTTATACCACAAATAAGCTGCCCTCTGGTTCAGTTAAAATGTTATATGATGACTTGACACATTTTCTGCACCCGAGTGGGAAGCTGTCTGTGTGACAGCAGTCACTGTCTGCGGTGACGAAGTGAAGAGATGCCTGCTGCCCACTGCTGGGCTCACTCTAGGGTTAACTAAGCTCTTTAGTAGGGGCGCCTGGCCGGCTCAGTCAGTGGGGCAGGTGACTCTTGAACTTGGGTTTGTGAGTCGAGTCCCATACTGGGCATAGTGATGGCTTAAAATAAAAAATCTTGGGGCGCCTGGGTGGCTCAGTTGGCTAAGCGACTGCCTTCGGCTCAGGTCATGATCCTGGAGACTCGGGATCGAGTCCCACATCAGGCTCCCTGCTCTGTGAGAAGCCTGCTTCTCCCTCTCTCACTCCCCCTGCTTGTGTTCCCTCTTTCGCTGTGTTTCTGTCAAATAAATAAATAAAATCTTAAAAAAAAAAAGCTTCACAAGTAAGAATTGTTTTACTTGAAAACCAAAACAAGACCAACAAAGAGGAGGCTCTTTTGCCAAATGGGCTAAAACGAATATGGGATCAAGAATCTTGTGGTAATGAGAATTTTGCAGGAGTTGTTTAGACCAAAGGCCAGCTAAACAATATAGCCTCTCTCTGTGGCCGCCTCTGTCCGTGGCATGGATAGGCTGTTACTTAGCTCAGACTGCACTGGTTTTTATTTAAACTACACTATGGATTTTATTGCTCTTAAGTTTGTTTCCTAGAGCAGACAAAGCTTGAGCATCAAGCGCCAGAAGGGAGGTTGAAGAGGCACGGGTCACAGGGAGGCCCGAGAGCGGCCTGTGGTGCACTGGCTTGCACAGCCCACCTCCCACCAGCAGGCCTGCAAACACTCCCAAGAAACCATGTCTTGAGCTGGGTACTCAAAAAGGGAACTTGGTCTTGGTGGGAGTGACTGGCTCCCGAGGAAACAAGTCTTGGAAGGGTCAGACCCCTTCACTACCTGCAGGGTGCACCCCAGAAAAGGTGAAGATTCTTTAAAGCAATAAAAAAATCCTGCATCCAGGGACATACTACCACATCTGTCATGAAATAAAATATTACCAAATATGCAAAGAAGCAGGAAACCGCAACTCACAGTTCGCAGAAAAATCCATCAGTAGAGACAGATGCCGAAGGACACCGGAGCTGGAGCCGGGGACACGTTACAGCTTCTGAGGACCATAGTCCAGGTGTGCAGGCAGACCCACGAGATCTAGAAAAAGGGACCCAAACAGAAAGACCTTCAAGATATGAAAACACAACATCTAGCATGGAAGCTGCACCAGATGAGACTCATGGCAACTTAGACAACGTGAGAGAACGGCGAGGACGGAGCAAAACTGTCCAAGCTGCGACCGCCCCAACGAGCCTTGGGCCACAAAAGCGGCCCAGTAATGGAATGTGAGCCCAGAAGTACGGTGGGGGAAGGGACTGGACGAACCCTATAAACCTAGAGCTCAAACAGGAGTGGAAAACAGAACTCAACAATCAATCCCCAGCAGAAGGAACACAGAGAAAATGACTCCAAGTCATATTATAATAATATTGTTTAAAGTCAGCGATGCGGGAAAATCCCCCAGCACTGGGAAAACATTCATGCGCTGGGGACAGGAAGGCCAACATGCGGGGGGTGCTTGGGCAGGGAGGGGGACCCCGGGCCTGGAGGGCCTGCCCGTCTTCCTCTGCGCCACCGAGGTGCATCTGAAGCCTGTGGCACCTTCCGGGCTCCCTGCACGGGCCTCTCCAGACTGGGGAGGTGCGCTCACTCAGAAGGCTGGGGGCCGGGCCAGACTTCACCAGCAGCTGGCTCCACGCCCAGGTCTGTGAAACACTCCGGTGCTGGCCTGGGACACCCAACAAAAGACACACTGATTTGTTAGATTTTAATATTGCAGGAACTGGATAAAGGTGAGTGTCCCCAAGGCAGTTGGCTGTGAGAGCTTCCATTCAGTCTGATGGGGCAGGCAGGGGAGGGGGCCTCTTAGAGGAAGGGAGGATGACTGCGCCCTGCGAAGAAAGGATTAGAGAGAAAACAACTACAGCCAGGGTGGTGGTCCTAAACCCCAGCTTAACACCCAACCGACTGCAGGTTCCACCTCCCCCAGAAATGCAGTCTCCACGGGCCAGTCGGGAACCTTCTTTGGGGCAGCGAAGAGGGGATCTGCTACCGGGGGCCCACGCCACCCCGGGGTGGGGGGAAGGTGAGGAGTTCTGCACTGTAAGACCCCACCCTTACCCCTCAGGGAAGGTGACCTTGCCTCGAACAGCCCCTTCTAGGTCTAATATGTACATGTAATATGTAAGGAATGCCTGCATTCCTTAGAGCTCCTGGGAGCCCCCTCTGCCTGCTGGCTGTGCTGGAGTGGAGGGAGAAAGCCAAGTACATCTGCAAATTGCGCTGCATTTTCATTCTTTATCAACAGTTTGGGACAAAGTCCGGCTGTGCTTGGTGGTGGCTTCTAGTCTCTTCTGCTCTGATGAGAGCCAGTCTTCCGTGGTGCATGGAACCCTCAGGACAGACCACAGCTGAGCTGCTGTCTGAGGCCCTGTCTTCAGTTGATGAGACTTCACAGAAAGCTTTTCCAGCATTTGCTCTTTTCAAGAGCCTTGGCTCAAAACAATATACCGAAGAGGCATATTTCTGGGTGGCATGTCTGGAACTCCTTCAAGCGAACTTAGAATTTGTGGATGCAAAGTGAGGGCCTCAGGAACTACGGAACCCAAGAAATGTCATTTAAGTATCTTACAGACACAAAAGGCAAAATAATGCCAAATGCGAAGAGGTCAGCTACTGTCTTCAGGGCAGGTGGGAGATCAGTGTTGATAATGTGTAACTTGAGTCCTGCGAACAGGGGCTGGACAGCCCTCTGGCCGAGAAACGGTCCCTCCGTCTTCTGGAGCTGAGGCATCGGCACTGCTTGGGACAGGGGTCTCACCCCTCTCCAGTCTCTGTCGTGTGAATGTGCTTTAACCCAGGATGATTTAAACATTGGTGTGGACCCAAGGGCATAAAGTGTACATACAGTGTTAATATTCTTGTCTTAAAGGATTTGGGGCACAACGGTCTCGTGATGTCAAAGCCTGTAAATAACTGAATGGAGCTTTTTTTTTTTTTAAATTTTAAAAGGAAATCTTTCTCTTCACAAAGTGTCAGACCGTTTGAAAGAGCCCACAGTGTATGACTTTGTGAAAGTTGCTGACCATTTGGGAAAATCTTGTCCATTTATTATACAATGAAAGCTCTTACAAAGTAAATAATATTTTGTGAAATGCTGGAGGGACCTCAGTTGTCTCAAAGCCCCTCCTTAAAACTGCTGCAAATGTTTGTTAGGTACATGGAGTAGTAGGAATTATAAGTTTAAGTTGAGGGGTGCCTGGGCTGGGGGGCTCAGTTGTTTAAGCCACTGCTTTTGGCTCAGGTCATGATTCCGGCGTCAGGGGATCGAGTCCCACATGGGGCTCCCAGCTCTGTAGGGAGTCTGCTTCTCCCTCTGACCTTCCCCCTTCTCATGCTCTCTGTCACTCTCTTTCAAATAAATAAATGATCTTTAAGAAAAAGCTTAAGTTGAAGAACTAGGTCTTTACATTTTTTTAAAAAAAATTCATAACTTTCTATTTATCCCTTCGGTAAATATTGATTTAAAAAACAAAGCTTGCCCCACAAAGTAGCTTGAGCATGTTTGGGGAGCCACTCTCAAGGATATCCAACACTGTGCTTTGAATTTTTTTTTTTTTAAGATTTTATTTATTTATTTGACAGAAAGCGAGATCACAAGTAGGCAGAGAGAGAGGCGGCAGCAGGCTCCCTGCTGAGCAGAGAGCCCTACATGGGCCTCGATCCCAGGACCCTGAGATCATGACCTGAGCTGAAAGCAGAGGCTTTAACCCAGGGAGCCACCCAGGCACCAAACACTGTGCTTTGAAAAGAAGTAACGTGCCCCTCCCCGACGCGAAGTACTCCGGAGCTCAGCAGGAGAGGTCCCGGAGCAGTGGAGGGGAGCGCCTGATACACACCTCTCTGGCATTCCTTGTATCTTTTTTGCTCCTTAAAGATTTTATTTATTCACTTGTTAGAGAGAGTGAGCAGGGCACAAGCAGGAGGAGTGGCAGAGGCAGAGGGGGAAGCAGGCTCCATGCCAAGCAGGGAGCCTGATGCTGGACTCGATCCCGGGACCCTGGGATCATGACCTGAGCTGAAGGCAGAGGCTTAATGACTGAGCCCCCAGGCACCCCCAGGCTTTCACGAACTGCTGCGTGGCGGTGTGGATGGACACTCATGTGGAGCATGTTTGCACGTGGGAATGCATGGGGCTTTTAGCTGTCGAATCCCACGTTTGAAACCCACCTGTTTAGAGCATGCGAACGCCCCTGCCTCGACAGAGGGGTGTCAGAAGAGCTGAAGAGAACAAAATTCCTGCTTTTCGATGGGCCAAGTTAGCTTCCGCGGTCCCAGGGTAGAGGCTGTAGTCTGAGACAGAACCAGAAGCACAGGAGCTGGCTTCGAGACTCAAACACCTGTCCCTAAGGACAAATGGACTTGAAAATGTGGGAGGGGGGCGGTAAAGGCGGTCAGTCGTGCCCTGCCCTCCTGAGATCAAGACACTCTCCTCCTGCCAGGCCCAGACGTCTGCTGATGCCAGGAAAGGGCCCCAGGCTGTCGAGGTTGGGCGCCAGAGTCTTCATGGAGTGCTCAGTCTGTCCTGGTCTTATCCTGGCCACGGGGTGCACGACGGGGGCGACCCTGGACCTGTGTTGTCCACTGGAATGCTGGAAGAGATGTGGTGAGGCCCAGCATCACCCGCAGTGGGCACTAACCTCACACACCCAAACTGAAGTCGGTACATGGGTGTGAAGGCGTATTGTGACAATAATGTGAAAATAGCTTGTCACTCAGGGTTATTGTTTGCGGGCACTGGGGCTTCACAGATTTAATCTCTCTCATTGTGTGCTAATTATTCCCATTTTTCAAATCAAAGAAGTGAGCTTTGGAGGGGCATAGGACCAGGGGAAGAGGGTGCTGGGCTCTGTGCTCTAGCCTAGTAAGCAAGACTTGCCCCTTAGGAACAGGGACACACACACACACACACAGGCTCATGACCCTCAGGAAAGCGTGTTTTGGATTTCTAGGAAAGTCATCTCCGAATGGTACAGACTAATGTTTAAACGTGATAGAGGATGAATGTAAGTGGTTTTGGGTAGTCGACAATGAAAACGCATTAAAAACATGGGAAATGTTTAAAGACAAAGTCAAAATTAATCTTTTCTAGTGCTTAAAGTTATATTGCATCATTCTAAGTTCCTAAAGAATCCAAAAAAGAGAAGTTTCTGAACATGAGAGGAAAAAAAGCATTATCTCATTATAGGGAAGGTCTTTCCAAACATGGTAAAAAATATGAAGAGGCAACGTAACAGCACCAAATCCGCTTGGTGGATTTTTTTTGCAAGAAAAAAATACCAGAAATGAAATAAGCCGCCCAACGAAAATTCACGTAAAAATTTTGCCAACATGTGATAAGACTAATATTATTCAATGTGTAATGAGTTCCTCCAAACTAAGGAGTAAAGCAAAAATCCAAGTAAAAGGTAGACTGAGGCCACAGGCAATTCACAAGTCCATGGCTGTCCAACGACATTCCTCTGTTTTATTCCTTCATATAGCAGCTTCTTTTGAGAGAGAATTCACTAGCAGACAGCCCACCCATTTCCAATGTCCAATTCGATGGCATCCGGTACATTCGCGTAGCTGTGTACTGATCACACGGCCATCCTGGGACGCTTCCGTTACCCCTGTGTCCAGCCCTGGGGAACCGCTCATCTACCTTCTGCCTCTATGGGTTTGCCTATTCTGGGCATTTGTATAAATGGAATCATACCCTCTGTGGCCCTTTTGCAAGCTGATTACACTGAACGTATTTTCCAGGGCTTATTGGCCATCTGCTTATCATTTTGGGAGAACTATTTATTCCGACCCATGATGCATTCTTAGTTGTTTGTTGCTCTATTATCGTAAGTTCCTTACATGTTCTACACGAGTCCTTTTTCAGATATGTGATTTTCAGATATTTTCTTCCATTCTCTGGGTTTTCTTTACATATTTTTTAAAGGTTTAACTCATTTCTTTGAGAGAAAGGGAGAGAGAGCGCATGCACACGGTTGGGGGGGCGTGAATGTGAGGGAGAAGGAAACTCCCAGCTTATCACGGAGCTCAACGTGGGGCTCAATTCCAGGACCCCGTGATTGTGACCCATGCTGAAGGCAGATTTCCAACCATCTCAACCACCCAGGTGCCCTCCTTTACTATTTTTGATGGTGTTCTTTGGAACTCAAGTTTTAATTTCAGTGATCAATAGTTTACCCATTTTTCCGTTTACTGCTTGTACTCCTGGTATGGTATTTAAGAAAACATTGTTCTGAAACAAGGTTGCAATGAATTATACCTGTATTGTCTCCTAAGCACTCTATAGTTCTTACATTCAGGTCTTTGACACATTTTGAGTTAATACTTAAGGCACAATGAAGTGGAGGAGGGGATTCCAATCTCATTTTTAAACATATGAATATATACTTCTCCCAGCACCATTTGTTGAAAGACCGGCAGCCCATTACATTGTTTCAGGACCCCGTTAAAAATCAATTGACTGTAAATATGAGGGCTTATTTCTGGTCTGTTTTAGCCCATCTATCTATAGCTCTGTTCCTATGGCAATCCCACGTCTCTCCTACTGCAGTTCAACAATTGAGAAGTGTGATTCCTCACGCTTTACTCTTTTTTTTTTTTTTAAAGATTTTTATTTACTTATTTGACAGCGAGAGAGAGAGCACGAACACAAGCAGGGGGAGTGAGAGAGGGAGAAGCAGCCTTCCCTGCTGAGCAGGGAACCCGATGGAGGGCAGGGCTCGATCCCGGGACTCTGGGATCATGATCAGAGCCGAAGACACACACTCAACAACTGCACCATCCAGGTGCCCCACGCTTTACTCTTTTTCAATATTGCTTTGGCTATCCTGGTTTGTACACAAATTTGAAGATCAGATTGTCAATTTTTGGAAAAAAAAAAAAAAAGTCGGCTGGGACTCTGAGCGGGCTTGCACTGAACCCGTAGAGCCATCTGGGGAGCACTGCCCCCAATAAATGTGAAGTTTCTTAGTCTGTGACTTAGTTCTTTAATTTCAACACAGGCGGTCTTCAGTGTATGAACTTTGCACTTCTTTTATTAAATTTATTCCTGTTCTATTCCTTTGAAATCTATTATAGAAGGAATTTATTTTTAATTAAAAGTTTTTTTCACTTCTTTTTTTTAAAGTCAAGTGTGGTTGACCCGCAATGCTACCTTAGTGTCCGGCGTAGAGCACCGCGACTCCACAAGTCCACACACTACATGGCGCTCCCCACAGTGTCGTGGCCTGTACCACAGACTGCACTCCCTGGCTGCGCCTGGGATTCCCAGGCCTTAGTCATCCCCTCACTGGAAAGCGGGACCTCCCTCCCCCTTTCCCCACTTTGCCCATCCCCTCATCGCCTCCCCTCCTGGGACTGTCAGTTTGTTCTCTATTATGGGTCTGTTTCTGCTTTTTGTTTTGTTTTTTTAGATTCCACATATAAATGAAATCATCCGGCATTTGTCTTTGATTTATTATAATATCCTCTAGGTCCATCCATGTTGTAGGAATGGTTTCCTTATTCTCACTTTTAGTTTGCTCATTGCTACTATACTTTAAAACCACAATTGACTCCTGTATATTGAGCTTACATCCTGCAACCTTCCTCGATTCGTTCATGGTTTTAATATTTTTTAGTGGGTTCCCTAGGACCAAATGACTTTTATTTTTTTTTAAAGATTTTATTTATTTATTTGACAGAGAAACACAGCGAGACAGGGAACACAAGCAGAGGGACTGAGAGAGGGAGAAGCAGGCTTCCCGCCGAGCAGGGAGCCAGATGTGGGACTCGATCCCGAGTCTCCGGGATCATGACCTGAGCCGAAGGCAGTCACTTAACCAACTGAGCCACCCAGGCGCTCCAGGACCAAATGACTTTTAAACATATGAGAAGAGACCAGTTTCTTTTATGATGAGAGAAATGCAAATGCAAACTATCATGGGATATGGTTTTGTTCACCCAATAAACTAGCAGAGATCTGAAGTTCTATCATTGCGTAAGTGCAGCTTCTAGTAGTATATCTACTTCATCAGGCCCACCTGGAGTGATGTATCTGCAGCAGTGTCTTCCAGTTTGTACGCCGTGCCCCTGCCAGGCATGTATGATGCTGAAGGAGTGATAGCAAGCATGTCACTCTTTCATTCCACTTACATAAAGTGCAAACAAAGGCAAAACTAATCTGTTGAGAGAAATCAGCGTAATTGTATTATCTTCCTAAAATCTGAGCAAAATCCTCAGGTTTGTTTTTTTTTTCTTTTAAATGAGAACTTCCTCCCTCTCAACCTGACCATAGTGCCATCCAATAAAACAGTAAATTCCCCCTACCATCAAGTGTCCACGTGCTTGCTCTTTGGAAGTTATATCATCCTTTGCATGAGCACTCCATTCAGCCCAAAGCTGTGCCCCAACATTATTATCACAGCTTTCTTCACAGTCTGCTGTAGTTCATGATTCTCTAAGTTCTCCTCCAGGCAGCACCAGGTTGACTGAACAGCTGCCCCGCAAATCCGACCGAACATCTTTAGCTGGATGGTGAAACTTCCAGGGTGAAACCCTCTTGGATGGTGAAACTTCCTTGTGTGTATACAAGGCTGTACAGAATTTATTTTGATTCTTGACATAACATTGTTAAGCGTAGGTAATGAGAATTTAAACTGCCCGGTGTCCTGGCATTTGAACCCCTTCATAAGCCCTATATCCTGATAGATCCATGGGATCCAGTATTCCCAGAACAGGTCATACGTTCATCTGTAATCAACAGTGGCTGAGTCCTTACTGGCCTTCAGGAGGCATACTGATAAGGACAAAACATCTTCTCTCTGCCATTTGACTCTGTAACAGGGCGGCGAACAGGCAATATACACATGAACAAATCGATACTGTATGTGATTGTGAGGGAGAACCGCGCTCTGAAGAGAAATAAACAAGGAAGTATAGCACAGAGACCAAAGACCAATCGACTTGTGCAGGTAGTCCTGGCAGGCTTCTCAGGAGACCTCTGAGGGCCTTGATTTGTCCGCCGTGTGCAGAGTGACCTGGAGCGCGTAGGAGTGAAGCGGGGAGGACGCCGAGAGCTGGCCGCGTGGCTGAGCTCTGCTCCTGCTCCTTTCCTTGGACTCATTTTTCCGCAAACACGTTCCTCACACCATGTGACGCTCCCTCCTCGGAGTGTAAATGTTCTCGTTCCTGCGGCTATGGACATAGTGTCCCCTAGTGCGGTGCCCGGGCTGTTTGACATTTGTTGAACCAGGGGGTGAAGGAGCTCTTCGGGCTCGCTTCTCCACTGGGCAGGGCACTGAGAGTTTCAGTTGTCAGAGAGCCTGGAAGGGGCAGGGTGCTCGAATGTGTGATTTTGCTGAAGTTCCAGGAGTCAGTTTTTAAGCCAGCGATGCCTGTGGAGAGGCAGGGTTCCTGAGGGGAGTGGTCTCCTGGCTCTTCTTGTCCGGCTGTTGCCAGACTTCCTCTTTTAGAAGAGGCTGGCTCCCTCCCATTTTATGAGGAAGCAGCTTTCGTGTGGGATCTACCTGGTCTGAGACTTCCCCGAAAGCCAGGTGGCCAGGCCCCTCCATTCAGAGTGTAAAGGGAGGGACTTTAGCTGAGGTGGACCCCGGAGGGCCCTGGATGTGGGGAAAGGGGCCAGCAGCCAGAGTCTCGGCCTGGGACTGTGTGGCCCTCCAGAGTCTCTATTAGCATCTCCGAGAACCTGAGTTTTTCCCTGACAGATTACAGCCCCTAGAAGAGTAACATTTGCCTGGATGTTGTATAGCAAACCTGGGAAGCCATCTGTGGACCACAAATGGTGTGCAGGATCCTCAGTGAGCCCCTCTCACTCTGCTCTAGTCCAGGCAGTGGGCATACAGCAGAGAATGGAAAGAAAGGGTCTTCCAAGAGATCAAGTGACAGGATGGTGAGAAAAGGCTTGGAGAATCTAGTCTCCAGCAGCCCTGAGTGGGGTACATACCTGGAAAAATTTCAGGCAGAGGTGACCCTGCCCCTTCCTGAGCTCTCCTTACCCCTCCCCCTGTTCCTGGCCCCACTACCACGCAAGCAATGCTCCGGTCACCTCTGCACTGGATGACAGCACTAGACCTCAGACATCCTTGTGCACCGTGTGTATCAAGGTGGCTTTCAGTCATAGATCTAGCCCCAGGGCCCTATCAGGATTCACATGCTAGGGCTGCCTCATTAGCAATGCCAGAAATCTGGAGCCACAGGTGGGTGTGGATGGGCCAGCCTGAACTCCAATCATAAGGACCAACATGATAGACATGGAAGAAACCCAAGTGTTCCCAGTTCAACAGCCTCTGCTCTTTCCCCCCATGCTCCCGGCGGGGGGCCGGGTAGTGGGCTACTGGTCCAACTGGAGGACGATGCTGGTAGGCAACAGGGAGAGAGCCTACCTACTACAAGAAGATGGGTAGCTCATCAAACTCATCCACCTAGAGGCTAAATTAATGCACAGAATTATCCCTATGCATGGTATAAATGATGCATATCGAATACTTTTTGCCATGTTCAACAACTGTATTATTTTATAATAAATATAACTTGAAAAGGCTTCTGAAGGTTGTTTTTTTTTTTTAAGATTTTATTTATTTGACAGAGAGAAACACAGCCAGAGAGGGAACACAAGCAAGGGGAGTGAGAGAGGGAGAAGCAGGGAGCCCGATGTGGGGCTCGATCCCGGGTCGTTGGGATCATGACCTGAGCCGAAGGCAGTCGCTTAACCAACTGAGCCACCCAGGTGCCCCATGAAGGTTGGTTTCTAACCAACACAACAAAGTCAGTGGGGGAAGTATACCAACACACCAAGATTCACTGTAGGTCTAAGCTCATCCCACTCTCATAGCAGAGATGTATTCATCTCTGGGGCAGAAATTTCCTTTCCCCAAGTAGGAGCCCAGGGACCCAAAATTTAGAGACATAGCCTTGGGGGCACCTGCATGGCTCAGCTGATTAATCGTCAGGCTCTTGGTTTTGGCCCAGGCCATTATCTCAGTGTTGTAGGACGGAGCCCCGGAGCCCCGTGGGGGCTCCGATGGGTGTGGAGGCTGCTCTCATTCCCTCTCTCTCTGCCCCTCCCCATGCTCGCTGGACCTTTCTTTCTCAAGTAAATAAATAAAATCTTAAAAAAAGAGAGAGAGACAGACAGACAGACAGACATAGGCCTGGTGGAGGCTGGAACTATTAACATGCCTGTTTATATTTGCCAGCAACAAAGCTCCTGAAGGAGGAAAAATGTATGTAGGCTCATCTGACCTAATCTTCAGAAGTCAAATGTGGCTGAGAACTGTTAAAAAAAAAACCAAAAACCAAAAAAACACACCAAAAAACCTACGAAAACCAAAAAACCAAAAAAACCCCGTGTATTTAAGTTTCTGGAAATGCTTGGTTAGCAAGTGGGAAGGTGGCAGGGACTGCTCACTGACCATCCCATTCTAGAGATTCGTGTTGTAACTGGGGTTCCACTTTTCCAACTCATTACTTTGCAAAATTTCAGTTTTCCAAAAAAATTGAATCTGACAATGAACACACATACACCCATCACTTAAATGTACAGATTGTTAACATTTTGTTACATTTGCTTTATCTCGAGGTAAAACACATGTTTCTGGATCACTTGAAAATAAGTTGTAGGCACCAGGGCTCTCTTCAGGACACAGCTAAGAACCAGGGCAATGTGATAGATGTCACCACACCGGAACGTTTAATGATGATTCAGCAGTTGTTTCTCTGGAATATATTTCACACAAAAAATCCTCCAACTGTCCCCTAAATCTCTTTCACAGCTTCTGTCCTTCAAAGTGGTGTAGGATTGAGGGTCATGCTATGGATTTGGTTGTGGTCTCTCGTGTCTGGCCCTGATGCCCTAGCTTTTCTGTTTTGTTTTGTTTTTCTCTTTTTGGGTACGCCCTCTTTGAAAAGTCCCATGGAGCTGTTATGCACAATGTCTCTCAGTGGATTTGTCTGCTTTTTCCCCCCATAACTAGATTCACATTAAAAATTTCTGGCAGATGTACACGGGTGACATAAAAGCCCATTGCTGACATGCAGCATGCTAACGAGCAAGGCTTCGGAGGCGGGCGGCGGGCGGCGGTGAGGTACTACCCTAGGAAGGGCTGCTGGTTGCTTTAGTGGGAGTGTGACCCTTTCCGACACAGGGCTGGCTCACCTCCTGGCCTGTGCCCTTTGGACAGCTCCCAGCAGTCATCACTAGAGGCAAAATATAAGCCCGGGGCTTTCCAGGAGGGAGGGGATGGGAAAACGCATTTGGCTTCGTCCGGAGACCCTTCTGGCGGTTGTGATGTCAGAGATGAGTGCTCCTGGGATCAAGTGGTCGAGGCCAAACGAACGGCCAAACACCCCCCTTAATAAAGAATTAGGCTCACATGTCGACAGTGGCAAGGTGGAGACAGGGGCGACAGAACTGAAGGTTGACCAGCTGCCTCCTTGGAACCTGCCTGCTGCCCATCCCGTCGGCTCCTGATCTGCGCCATAAACGTTAAACACAAACCGAAGCAACAGCTTCCCAGCGCTTCTTCAGTGCTGACTACTGGGACACGCTCCTGTGTCTGTCTAAACGGGCTCTCCGGTTGGCCTGTGCGGTCCCCGCGCTCGGCAAGTGTGTCACCTGAGATGAGCTTTAATTGCTGGAGCAGGCACGCATCAGTCTTACTTGGGAGAAACGCAAAAGGTGCCAGGAAGATCCCGCAGAGCTTGCTAAACACCAGTGGTGCGACAGGCCGGAGCCTAGAGCGCTCTAGGAGAGTCCCGTCATCCGACCTGACAACACCCGGTGAGGCACTTTCCCACGACATGGCTGTGCGGCGGC
>PITA01031903.1:0-14595 GCA_004023965.1 Spilogale gracilis
CCAACCTTAACACCGCTATGTGTTTGCTCAGTCTTATAATTCGGATAAAATAATTTCAGAATTGCTTCTTCGGCTGTATCACTACAAAAAAAGAAAAAATCAAGCTACTGAACGGACGTCAGAGATGACAGTTTTCTAAGTGAAAGAAGCCGGACACAAAGTCCTGTACTGTGTGATTGCTTTTTCTGCCGGATTTCAAATTGGCAAATCCAAGGAGGCAGATGGCAGATTTGTGGTCGTTGGGGCTGTGAGAAGGCAAAATAAGGAGTGAGCACTTTTGGGGTATGAGGGTTTTTTTTTCTGGGGGTGATGACAATGTTTTGGAACTAGATAGAGGTGGTAGTTGCTCAACATCATGAAATAGTCACTTGAAAATGGAAAATGGTTCATTAAAAATAAATTAAATGGCTAATTTTGTGTTATCTGAATTTCATCTAAAATTTTTTTAAAGGTTTTATTTATTTAGTTGAGAGAGAGAGAGAACACAAGCAGGGGTTGCTGCACGTGAACAAAGTTATTCATTACAGCATTATTTATAATGGCAAAGTTTTGGAACCACCAAAATGTCCAAGCATAGCAAATTGGTTGAATAAGCAATAATATGTCCACACCATGGAATGCTATGAAGCTATATAAAAAAGCAGATGAAAGTAAAGTCATTATGAACTGTTTCTCCCGAAACAGTTTCCCTTCTGAGCAAGGAGCCCAAAGCAGGACTCGATCATGGCTGAGCCAAAGGCAGGATCATGACCTGAGCCAAAGGCAGACGCTTAACCAACTGAGCTACCCAGGTGCCCCTCACCTAAAGTTTTTTTTAAAAAGAGTTCAGAAATTGTAAGCAGTTCTCCCCTACCTTGCTTCCAAGACTGAAGAAATACCATTTCCTCAAGACAGTCAAATATTACTTTGTATGTTTGTTTGCTTCCAGAGGTTTTTTTTTTTTAGTTTCCCCTTCTAATTTACTTTACATTGTGAATATGCAAAATATGTTTCTAAAAGTTACAAAACAGTTAGAAAAGTGTCATCCCATCGTGATCCCTTCCACCACCTCCACCACTTAAACGGCTTCATTGTCTTCCTTCTATAAAGATAAGCAAACAACGTATCTCCTGTAAATCACTCCATATCAGTTCATAATGACTTTACTTTCATCTGCTTTTTTATATAGCTTCATAGCATTCCATGGTGTGGACATATTATTGCTTATTCAACCAATTTGCTATGCTTGGACATTTTGGTGGTTCCAAAACTTTGCCATTATAAATAATGCTGTAATGAATAACTTTGTTCACGTGCACGTTAATTTTGTTGGAAACATAGCTTGAGTTTGAATTCCTAGGCGTGAGACTGCTGGGTGAAAGGGTAAATACATAAGGGGTTTTATTAGATTTTGCTGCGTCTCCCTTCACAGGGCTTGCACCATTTTGCATTCTCACAGGTCTCCTATGAGAGTGTCCATTTCCCCAAAGTCTTGCAAATGGAGCTTATTTTCAAACTTTCAAATTTTGCAAACTTGCTGGGTGAAAAATAGTATATCATTGTAGCCTTAATTTGCATTCTCTTATGAAAACAGATAAACATCCTTTCCAAATATAAATAGGTCACTTTTACATCTTTTTGTCGATTGTCTATATTTCAGCTTATTTTTCTATTATACTATTTAGCTATTTTGGTCACAGAAAGGTTTTTCTCATCTATGTTTTCTTCCAGTTACTTGTATAGTTTTAATTTTTACATTTAGATCTCTGATCTATTTGGACTTCATTCTTGCCTATTGTGGATGTGCTGGATCGAAGTTTAACTTTTTCAAAAACTGCCCACTTGTCCTAACACCATTTATTTAGAAGATAGTATTTTCCCCAGTGATTTGAAACACTATCTTATAATACACTAGATTTTTATTTGTAATTGATGCAATTTCTGAATTTTCTATTCCAATTCACTAGTCTGTCTATACATGCATCAGTATCACATGTTAAATTTCAGTATCTTTTGGGGCACCTGGGTGGCTCAGTTGGTTAAGCACCTGCTTTCAGCTCAGGTCATGATACTGAGGTCCTGCGATCGAGCCCTGTGTCAGGCTCCCTGCTCAGTAGGGGAGTCTGCTTCTCCCTCTTCCTCTACCGGTCTCTCTCAAGTAAATAAATAAAATCTTAGTAATAATACAAATAAAAGCTTTAAAATTTTTTTCGGTATATTTTATTGTCTGTCTGATAAGGCTAGTGCCCTCTCATAGCTCTTCCTTTTCAGTGCTCTCCTTGGTATTCTTGCATATTAATAAAAACTTTAACATCAATTTCTTTTTCTCCATACAAACTCATAGTTTTTTTCACTAAATTTTGTGAAATTCTTTATTTAAATCCAATTCAACTAACATATAGTGTATTATTAGTTTCAGCAGTAGAATTTAGTGATTCATCAGTAGCACATAACACCCAGTACTCATCACATCCAGTGCCCTCCTTTCTGCCCATCACCCAATTATCCCATCCTCCCACCCACCTCCCGTCTCACAACCCTCTTTGTTTCCTAAAATTCAGAATCTCTTATGATTTGCCTCCCTCTCTATTTTCACCTTATTTTCTTTTTCCTTCCCTTCCCCTATGTTCATTTGTTTTGTTTCTTAAATTCCACATATGAGTGAGATCATGTTATTTATCTTTCTCTGACTTATTTCACTGAGTACAATACTCTCTATTTCCATCCTCACCATGGCAAAAGGCAAGATTTCATTCTTTTTGATGGCTGAGTAGTACTCCATTATACATATACACTGTATCGCCGTTACCCGTTCATCAGTCAATGGGTATGTGGGATCTTTCCATATTTGGGCTGTTGTGTACATTGCTATTGACTTAGGGAGAATCAATATCTAAGATATCCTATTTGAGTACAAGAAACTCAGCCTTTCAGATTTTTCAAGTCCCCTGTGTTTTTTAGGAGAGTTTTATACTATATATATTTATACCTACACCTGTATCTATGCTTTTGAACATTTCTTACATATTATTTCTTGTTTGTTATTATTTTGGTTTTTTTCTTCCTAATGTAAATGGTATTTTCTCATCCATTGTATCTACTGGTTATTATTCATATATATCATACATTCTCAATGAGTAAACAGCATACAGTATATTGTATTAAGTTTTGGTCTCAGTTTTGTTGTAGTATCTTATAAAGTCTGTATTATATTTATTGTTTCTTCTCTACTTTGTCTTTTCTTGCTTTAAAAAAAACCTTTTATGTAAGAAGGCTTGTCTTTTTCTTCTAGTGGTTTTCTTTGCATTAATACTTTTTATTTCATAATGCCCTAGGTTTTTTTTTCTTACTAACCTTTCATTATATGGGATGTTGCTTTTAAATGGTACCTTTCAGCAGTCATCTGCACAATTACCTCTCTTTTCCTCTCTGTCCCTTCTCAACAATTTTATCAAGATATAATTCATATGCCAAAATGCATCTACCTAAAGTACACGATTCAATTGATGATTTTTAGTATATTCACAGAATTGCACAAGAATGCCCATAATCAATTTTAGGAAATTGTCATCACACCAGGAAGGAATCATGTACCAATTAGCAATCACTTACCATTTCCCACACTTCTCCCAGCCCCGGCAACCATTAGTCTACTTTCAGGCTCTAGAGTTTTCCCTCCAATGGACATTTCAGGTAGATGAAATCATATAATTTGTGGCCTTTTGTGACTGGCTTGTTTCCTTTAGCCTGCTTTCAGTGTTTATCCATGTTGTAATATAACCAATATTCCTTTTTTTTATTGCCAAATACTACTCCATTTTTGTGGGTACGTCACATTCTGTATGAATATTAATATACTAGTTTTAATGTAGACCCATCCTTTCATTTCCCTTGGATATATATGTAGGAATTGGGTAATCAAGTAGGTCTACGTTAAACATTTTGGAACTTCCAGATCCTTTTCCAAAGCATCTGCACCACTTGACATTGCCACCAGCAATTTGAGCATTCTAGTTTCTTCACGTCCTCACCAATGTGCGCCATTAGTTTTCTTTTTTATTACAGCCGTCCTAGTGGGTGTGAGGTGGTCTCTCACTATGGTGTTGCTTTGCATCCCCTCTTCCCCTCTTTTGGATTGCATCCTTTCTATTTCCCAGAACATTTAACAGTTACATATTCTTCTTTACCCTCATTCCATCCTTGTTTTAACCTCAATTCTATAATTAAATATCCACAATCCTCAGCTGGTATTTGTTTTTTCAGTCATCTTTTTGACTACATAGTATGCACCTTCTACTAGATTCTTCAGAAAGGGCACGTGTCTATGGTATCACCCAAGATCTTGCACATTCAAAACTGCTTGTAGCCTTGATACTTGAAGAGCAGCTTGCATGTATACAATAATCATGGCTCACACTAGATTGCTTGAGAATGGTGTTCTACTGGTGAGCACTTCACGTGTTGTTTTTGAGAACTCTGATGTCTCTGAGTTTCCTGTCTTTGTAAATTATCATTTTGCTGAAGGCTTTGAGAACTTCTTTAAATCTTTAAGTCTAACAGGTTTGCTATAGTCTGAGTCAGTTGTTCCAGTTATCTTTCCCCAGGACCCAATGGGCCCTTTCAATGTGTACCCACAGATCTTCTGTATTTCTGGAAAGTCATCTTACCCATGGTCACTACGATGATCTATTAAGTCTCTACTTGTATTCAGTATTTTAGCTTTTACTGTTGAATTTCCTCTTGTTGGGGTATGTTTATCTGTGCTTCTTAAGCCTTTCTTTCCCTAGTTTCCATACTCACAGGCTTGCAGCAATAGCTAGCAGTGGAAATTCCTTTAGCATTTGTTTCCCGTCTTCTAGTCAGGCTGAAGATGTAGGTGGTGTGTGGATTTCTTTGGTCTTGTTACTTTTATGAAAGGTCGGGACAAGTACAGAGGGCACAGGGTGCTGGGGAAATTCAAAATCAGGCACATTCCTCATTCTCCACCCATGCAAGTTCTCACCAGGCTAACAACAAGTCCAGAGGTAAGTCCAGATTAAAATACAAAAGCAAATCAGACCCCATCAAATGCTGTATAATAATATACCTAACCTGAGCTATATATTCTGCTCTATTTAAAACCTTTTGTTTAAAAGTTTCAGCTGCAAATGGTTCTGGTTTTTATAATATTGTGATATTCTTTATGATTGCAGAAAGTCCTAAGAAACAAAGACTGTGAGTCTTATCCACCATCCCGGTTGATTTTGTTTCCACATATAGGGGAAGGTGATGATAGGAATATTCAAATCTCTGATTTTTTTTTTCAAATCTCTGATTTTTAGATGAAGAAATGAAGATGGATAGAGGCAGAGCAACAGAGAATGTCACTGAATTATCTCAGATTAAAGTGATTGGATTTTATTTCAATGATTTGCACATAACATATCTACATTGATCTTGAGGTTATATGCAACAATATTCATATGTATCTTTTAACATGCACACACGCCAGCATCTGCGCACGCGCGCGCACACACACACACACACACACACACACACACACACCAGAATGGCTGATGGGCAAGTTACTTAAATGCGATTGCTCATAAGCCCCTTTTGTTTGTTTGTTTTTTAATTTCTAAATTTAAGCTGGAAATTTACTTAAAGAGTCTTGGCACTCTTGGAATACACAGGCCTGGATTTGAATCAGTTTCCTCTACTTACCGTGTGCCCACACAGATGTCACTTAACCTCTGTAGAACTCAGTTTCAGCATCTGTAAACTGGGATAATAGAATTTGTTTTCTGTGGCAGGAATTAGATGGGATGATGCATATTAAGTGCTCAATAATACTGCCTACCATATACTAATTGATGATATGTATCATTTCTAATATTGCTAATTATTCCCTACTTTCTTCTACATAAGTGGTATAGAGGAGGTAATCACACAAGAGAGGCCACAAAGGAGAAAGAGACCTCCCCTCAAAACAATGTTCTGCGAAAGATAGCTTGGTAATGATGCATGTTTAAAGGTACTGTTTTCTAAAATTCTAGAAGAGTCTAAGAGTCCTCACATACCCTAGCATGAGTCCTAGCAAAAAGTCCATAATATGCTAGAGAACACTATTTATGAGTAGTGGAGAACCATATTGGAATGGCTAGGCAGCTGTCCATAAAGACCAGGCTAGAAAATGTATTTCCGGTAAATCTCAGATAACATTAACTAGGTAATCCAGAGACCTGAAGGAAAACAGTGGAAGCAACACAAGATTTGCCAGACCAACTGGACAAACTCTAATGTCTTTTCCACCAACACCTCAATATCCCCCCTAGTTGGTGATGAGACTTCACTAGTTTTTTTTGCTATTTTTACATTTTTTCAAATCACTAAATATTTCTTGCTTTTCTCCACATTAGAATGTAATGAGTCAGAAGAATGTTACTGATGAGGAAAAGAAAGCAAACACTTTAAAATAGGAAGTTCATACTAAAGAAATGCAGAAATGCCATTTTAAGATTTTATTCTGGTGAAGGTAATTAATAAGGGTTTAACAGACGCTATCCAAACAAAATAAACTTTACAAAGTGGCATGATTTTAACAATATTGATTGCAAAATGAAATGACTTTTTTTTTTTATGTGCTAAAGAGGGACTGACCGTGCTCACTACTAGCATGATAGGATTTAATATACAGTATCGGGAATGTTAGCGTGTTACCGACCATAGCTCTGGAGGTTGCACAATAACCACATGCTAACGCTGGTAAGTCACCTGTACAGCCAGGAGTAAAACAGTGCAAAAGCCTAAAGAAATGATATCCGAGGCTGCTTTTTAACACTTGGAGCTTCAGAGTACTGCTATAATTTCTTGGAGAACGCACGGGAGTCAATTTAACACCAAAAGAAGTAACAACTAGAGTATTTCTGAGAAAAATGGTGTTTCAAAATTTGAGAGGCTAACCATAAACATACCAGAATGGCTAAAAGAACAAGAGTAATACTAAGTGTCAGACAAAATGTGGAGCTATTGGAATTCTCATACATTTACTGGTAGATATGTAAATTAATTCAACCATTTGAATAATTGTTCAGTAGCTTATTTTAAAGCTGAACATACATATATTCTATAATAATTTCATTCTTAGGTATATCTTCAAGACATGGATATATCTGTTTATTAAAAGACACATTTAAGGGCACCTGGGTGGCTCAGATGTTTAAGCCTCTGCCTTCGGCTCAGGTCCTGATCTCAAGGTCCTGGGATCGAGGCCTGCATAGGGCTCTCTGCTCCGCGGGGAGCCTGCTTCCTCCACTCTCTCCGCCTGCTCTCTGCCTGCTTGTGATCTCTCTCTGTGAAATAAATAAATAAAATCTTTATAAAAAAAAGACACATTTAAAAATATTCATAGAAACTTAAAACTGGAAATAATTTTAGTATCTATCAATCATTGGTAGAATGGTTAAATAAATTGTGGAATATTCCCAGGATGAAATATTTTTTTTAAGATTTTCTTAAATCTTTCTTAAATCTTCAATCTCCTGGTGAATACCTAGGAGCTTGATTGCAAGTGTATGTCTAGTTTTGTAAGAAATTGCCAAATGGTCTTCCAAACTATCTGCACTGTTTTGCATTCCTGCCATTAATGAATGAGCATTCCTCTTGCTCCATATTCTCCCTTTTTTAAATCAGGGTTTTGGATTCTAGCTATTCTTTTTTTTTTTTTAAGATTTTTATTTACTTATTTGACAGAGAGAAAAACAGCCAGAGAGGGAACACAAGCAGGGGGAGTGAGAGAGGGAGAAGCAGGCTTCCCGCGGAGCAGGGAGCCCGATGTGGGACTCGATCCCGGGTCTCCGGGATCATGACCTGAGCCGAAGGCAGTCGCTTAACCAACTGAGCCACCCAGGCGCCCCAGATTCTAGCTATTCTAATAGGAGTGCAGTGGTATCTCATTGTTATATATTTTTAATTCCCTAATGATGCATGATGTTAAGCATCTCTTCATATATTTATTTATCCTCTGTTTATTTTCTCAGGTGAGCTGTATTTAGATCTCTTGACCATTTTTTAATTGGGATGGGTTTTTTATGTTGAATTCTAATAGTTCTTTGTAAAAATTTTTATAAATCCTTTATCAGATAAGTCTAATGCAAATATTTTCTCCAATGATAAGATGACTTATCTTCTCATTCTTTTGCCAGTGTATTTCACAAAACAGAATTTTAAAATTTTAATGAGATCCTACTTATTTCATAGATCATAATTTCAGTATTATTCTAAAAGATCAAAACCAGATCCAAGAGCATCTAAAGTATCTCCTCTATCTCCTCTATTATTATCTATATGTTTTATACTTTGAACTTTACATTTAAGTATATGGTTCATTTTTTAAATTTTATTTATTTAGTAGAAAGAGAGAAACACAGCTAGAGAGAGAACACAAGTAGTGGGAGTGGGAGAGGGAGAAGCAGGCTTCCTGCCGAGCAGGAAGCTGATGCAGGGCTTGACCCAGGACCCTGGGATCATGACCTCAGCCAAAGGCAGCTGCTTAACAACTGAGCCACCCAGGCGCCCCATATATGGTTCATTTTGAGTCAATTTTTGTGGACAGTTTAAGGTCTGGATTCCTCTTTTTTTTTTTTTTTTTTGCATGTGAATATCTATTTGCTCCAACACGATTTGTTGAAAAGACTACCCTTTCTCCATTGCGTTCTTTGCTCCTTTGTGAAAGATCAGTTGACCATGTTTCTGTGGGTCTATTTCTGAGGCCTCTATTCTATTCTACTGACTTATCTATTCTTCCACTAATTCCAAACTATCTTGATTACTGCAGCATTATTTAAGTCTTGAAATTAGGTAGCATTAGTCCTCAAATTTGTCTTTCTCCTTCAATATTGTGTCAGGGATTCTGAGTCTTTGCCTTTCTTACAGATTTTCGAATCAGTTTGTCAATTTCCACAAAATTTTCTACAATTTTGTTTGGGATTATGCAGAATCTATAGATCAAGTTGAGGAAGAACTGACATCTTGACTATTGATTGATTTCTTACCAATGAACATAGAATCACTCTCCATTTTATTTAGCTGTTGGTTTCTCTCATCAAGAATTGTATTTTTCGGGGCGCCTGGGTGGCTCAGTTGGTTGAGCGACTGCCTTCGGCTCAGGTCATGATCCCGGAGAGCCGGGATCGAGTCCCACATCGGGCTCCCTGCTCGGAGGGAAGCCTGCTTCTCCCTCTCTCACTCCCCCTGCTTGTGTTCCCTCTCTCGCTGTGTTTCTCTCTGTCAAATAAATAAAATCTTTAAAAAAAAAAAAAAAAAAAAAAAAAAAGAATTGTATTTTTCATCATGCAGATCTTATATATACTTTGTTAGATTTATACCAAAGTATTTCATTGTTTGAATACTAATATTAAATGATATTGTTTTTAATTTCAAATTTCCATTCTTTGCTAGTATATAGGAAACCAATCAACTTTTGTATATGAACCTTGAATCCTGCAACCTTACTATAATCACTTATTATCTAGGAGGTTTTGTCAATTCTTTTGGATTTTTTATGTACATGATCATGTCATATACAAAGACAGTTTTATTTTTTCCTTCCCCGTTTGTCTGACTTTTATTTCCTTATCTTCTGTTATTGCATTAGATAGTACTTCTAGTATGTTTGAAAAAGAGGAAATGAGAAGAGACATTCTTGCTTACTGTTCTTAATCGAATAGCGTCAAGTTTCTATGTAGTATGCTGTTAGCTGTAGGGTTTGTTTTTTGTAGATGTTCTTTTCCAAGTTGAGGAAGTTGCCTCTATTCCTAGTTTGCTGAGATAAATGGATGAAATTGCTAGTTTCATAAATGGATGTTGTTTTGTCAAATGCTTTTTCCACAACTTATATGATCTGTGAGTCTTCTTTAGTTTGTTGATATGATGGATTATATTTATTTTGGAAAATTAAAATGGCCTTACATATCTGGAATAATCTCACTTGGTCATGGTGTATAGTTCTTCTTATACATCTTTTTATTCAAATTGCTAATATTTTGCTAAGGATTTTTGCATCAATGTTCATGAGAAATATTGGTCTGCGGTTTTCTTATAATGGCTTTGTCTGGTTTTGGTATTAAGGGGATGATGGCCTCATAGAATGATTTACAAAGTATTCCCTTCCCTCTGCTCCTATCTTTTGGAAGAAATTATAGAAAATTGGTATCAAATCTTCCTTAAGTGTTTGGTAAAATTCACCGGTGAAAACATTGGTCCTGGTGCTTTCCATTTTGGAAGGTTATTAATTAGTGGTTCAATTTCTTTTCTAGAATTAGGCCTGTTCAGACTATTTCCTGTGTGAGTTTTGGCCGACTGTGTCTTTTGAGGAATTGGTATATTTTATCAGGGTTATCAAATCTGTGAGCATAAAATTGTTCATAATATTCATTATCCCTTTAATATCCATGGACACTATGGTGATTGCCTGCTTTTTATTTCTGCTATTTCTAATTTGTGTCTTCTTTTCCTAGTTAGCCTGGCTAGAGTCTTCTCAATTTCACTGATCTTTTCAAACTAGGTTTTGGTTTTTTAATTTTTTTTTTCTATTGATTTCCTGGTTTTTATTTCACTGATTTATGTTCTAATTTTTTTCTCTTACCTACTCTGGATTTAATTTGGCCTGCTTTCCCTCTATTTTCCTAAGCTGAAAGCTAGATTGATTTTAGATCTTTTTCTAATACATGCATTCAATGCTATACATTTCCCTCCAGGCTCTGTTTTTCCTGCAACCCACAAATTTTGATGTTTTGGTGTTCTATTTTCATTTTATTTTGTTCCAAATATTTTAAAGTTTTCATTGAAAGTAGTTTCAGTATTTAGAAATGTATTTAATGTGCAGTACTTTCAGATTTTCTAGCTATCTTTGTTATTGACTTGTAGCTTAATTCCATTATGGTCTGAGAACATATTTGTATGCTTTCTTTTAACTTTGTTTAGGTGTATTTTATGGCCCATAATTTATGGCCCATATTTTGATGATTGGTCCATGTGAGCTTGAGAAAAATGTGCATTCTGCTGTTGAAATAGTCTATAGATGTCAATTATATCCAGTTGATTGATTTTTTTGAGTTCAACTATGTTCTGATTTTCTGACAGCTGAATCTGTCCATTAGAAATAGGGGGGTACAATAGTGGATTGTTCTATTTCTCCTTACAAGTTAGATCCATTTTTGTCTCACATATTTTGATGCTCTATTGGTAAGCGCCTATACATTGCTATGTCTTATTACCAATAATTTTCCTTACTCTGAAGTTTGCTTTTTCTGAAATACAGCTACTCTTTGATTAGTGTTAGCATGGTATATCTTTCTCCATCCTTTTTCTTTTAATCTGTGTGTCTACTGTGACACTTTTTTAATTGGTGCATTTAGACCATTGATGCTTAAAGTGATTGTTGATGTAGTTGGATTAATATCAAACTTCTGTTCATTGCCTTTGTTTTCTCTTCGACATTTTTTTCTGCCTTCTGTATCTAAATTGAGCATTTTATAGGATTCCTTCCATTTTCTCTCTTAGTATATCAAGTGTAATTTTTTTCTGGTGTTAGTGGTTGCCCTAGAGTTTACAATATACATTTACAACCTTCAAATATACATTTCTACTTTCAAATCACACTTATGTCACTGGTAAAGGAAGCAATGTATAATAGTATTTTCAGTTCATCCCCCCCATCGCTTATGACACTGTTGTCATTCATTTCACATATCTATAATCTATAGTCACCAAATATATTGTTGCTCTTATTTGGAACAAACTGTTATCATTAGACCAATTAATAAGAAAGATGATTTTATTTACCTTCATTAATTCTTTAATGCTCTTCCTTTATGTAGATTAAATTTCTGACCTATGTCATTTCCCTTCTATCTCTTAAGAACTTCTTTAAGGAATTCTGGTAAAGCGAGTTTACTGGTGTCAAATTCTCTAAATTTTAGTGTAACAAAGTAGTTCTCCTTTGGAAGAATAATTTCACAAGGTACAGAAATCTGGGTTGGCAGGGGATCCCCACCTCCAATACTTAAAATACTTCACTTGCTTCTTTCCTAGTTTCAAACGCAAGTCTGATGTAATTATTCTCGCTCTTCCATGGCTAAGAAGTTTTTACCTTCTGGTTTCTGTCAAGATTTTTTGTCTTTGACTTTTCTGTTATATGATATGCTTAGGTATAGATTTGAGTGCATTTATTCAGCTTGATGTTCTTTGAGCTCCCTCGATCAATAGTTTGGTGTCTGACATTAAAGTTGGGAAATTCTCCGTCATTATTGCTCAAGTATTGTTCTTCTCCTTCTAGTATTCCCATTACATGTATATCTTTTGCAGCTGCCTCGTAGTGCTTGGGTACTTTTTGTACTTTTTCATTTGGATGTTTCTACTGATCTTCAAGCTCAGATTCCTTCTTCAATTGTGTCATCTGTTAATGAGTCCAGCAAAGTCATTCTTGATTTCTATTACTGTTTTTATTTCTAGCATTTTTAAATTCACTCTTAGAATTTCTGTATCTCTGCTTACACTACTCCATTTCTGCATGTTGTACACTTTTTCCATCTGAGCCATTAGCATATTAATCAGTTATTTTATATACCTGGTCTGACAGTTCAAAAACCCCTGTGATATCTGAGTCTGGTTCTGATGTTGGCTCTGTCTCTTCAAAAATTTTTTTCTTCTAATATGACTTGCAACCTTTTGTTGAAAGCCAAACATGATGTATTGGGTAAAAGGAACTGATGCAAATAGGTCTTGGTGATGTGGTGCTGAGATGCTGGGGGAAGGAAAGTGTTCCACTAAACTGAGTAGTTTTTTTTTTTTTTTTGGGTTTTTAAAAATATTTTATTTGACAGACAGAAACACAGCTAGAAAGAGGGAACACAAGCAGGGGGAGAAGCAGGCCTCCCTCCAAGCAGGGAGCCCATTGAGGGGTCTCGATCCCAGGACCCCAGGATCACAACCTCAGCCTAACGACTGAGCCACACAGACGTCCCCTGAGTAGGCCTTTTAGTGATTCCAGGCTCCTGGGCTGTGATGAGGAAATAAATACTTCTTAGTCCTCTCCTCCTCCACCTGCACCATTTCAGTGGAATAGGACGGCTACACTTGGTATTTCTATTCCTGCACATGAAAAAGCTAGAGGAGTCTATAGTTGGGTGTTTCTCTTCCCCCAAGTCAGCTAGGCTCTCATAAAACCTCAGCATGTTAGTCTCTGGTAAAATAGTTTCTCTTAAGGGCAGGGCTTGTTAAGAACAGAAATTCTCTCAGTATATTTCAAAATGGCTCCCTTTCCTCTCCCCATGCTGGATGGATGAGGAAATTATACTCCAGTCTTCACTGTAAAAACCTGCTATGGCTTCTGGAGGTAAAAACTTCAAAGCGTGGGGGCCCTCTTTAGAATGAGCTGCTAGGATTTTTCAACTCTCAGACTTGTCCACACTGAGCCATCAGCAATTCATGCATTGCAGTTTAGGTTTTCCTAACTCAACACTGGTTTCCATAAAGATTTATGCTTATGAGTATCTGCTCTGGGTATCTGTTCTGGTAATCGTGATTCTCGGTATCCACCCATTTCTCCAATTTGAGGAGCACCAGTTGCCTTGTAACCTCAGTTCTCTTATAAATCTAAGAATTGTTGGTTTCCAGTTTGTTTAGCTGTCTTTATTGTTAGGACAGAGTGATAACTTCCAAGATCCTTAAAGGCTGGGTCAGCAACTGGAAATTTTTGCTTTTTAATGACATTTATCAACCTTGAATAAGACTACAAAATTTATGGGGTGCCTGGGTGGCTCAGTTGGTTAAGCGACTGCTTTCAGCTCAGGTCATGATCCTGGAGACCCGATATTGAGCCCCGCATCAGGCTGCCTGCTCGGGGGGGGGAAGCCTGCTTCTCCCTCTCTCACTCCCCCTGCTTGTGTTCCCTCTCTCACTGGTTTCTCTGTCAAAAAAAAAAAAAAAAAAATCTTAAAAAAAAAAAAGACTACAAAATTTACTTACAACTTACTATTACAACAATTTACTTACAACTTACCTTGCCTCACTAGAATGTAAATTTCACTCATGTTTTGTTCACTAATATATCCTACACCTAGGTGACTGGCATGCTACTAAGTGCTCAAATATTTTTTTTTTTGCAACCTTAATTATTATTTTTTGTATTGTTACTTAAATTTTTTTTCCCAGTGTTCCAAGATTCATTCCCCATTCCCCACACCCAGTGTTCCATGCTTTAGGTGTCCCCAGTACCCACCACCAGGCTCTCCCATCCCTCCATCCCCCTCCCTCCAAGTCCCTCAGTTTGTTTCTGTGTCCAAAGTCTCTGTTGTTTTGTTTCTCTCCCTGGATTACCCTAGTTCCCATTTACTTTCCTTCTCCCACTGTCCTCCAGGTTACCCCTCATGCACCGAAAGTAAGTGAAACCATGCGATACTTGACTTTCTCTTCTTGGCTTATTTCACTCAGCATAATCTCTTCCAGTCCGGTCCATGTTGCTACAAAAGTTGGATATTCATCCTTTCTGATGGAGGCATAGTATTCCATTGTATATATGTACCACATCTTCTTTATCCATTCATCTGTTGATGGGCACCTTGGCTCTTTCCACAG
>PITA01031904.1:0-14592 GCA_004023965.1 Spilogale gracilis
AAATAAAAATAAAATAAAATTAAAATTAAAAAAAAAATAAATAAAAAATGAAAATTTATACCAGGCAAGCCACTTCAAAGATAATGTCAAATTTTCTTTGGAAGTCTAAGGCACTAGTTCTCAAAGTATGGTCCACTGAGACCCTTTCAGGAGATCCAAGAAATCAAAACTGTTTTCAAAATAAGAGGACATTATTTGCTATTGTCACAGTCACTCTCTCTCCCTAGTATCCAATGGAGTTCTTCCAAAGGCTACATGATGTATCCTATCACAAGAGATTTAAAGGCAGAAATTAGCTTTCTTCTGTTGCACCAAACATGAGGTATTTGCAAAAATGCAGGCCAATGCAATGCTGCTTACTAATTTTTATTTTCTTGGAAAAGCTATTTTTCATAAAAGTATTATTTACATTAACACACAATGGGTTTGGGGCGCCTGAGTGGCCTAGTTGGTTAAGGCTCTGGTCATGATCTTGAGGTCCTGGGATGAAGCCCCATGTTGGGCTCCCTGCTCTATGGAGAGCCTGCTTCTTCACTCTGCATGCCAGTGCCGTCATTCTTGCCTGCTCTCTCACAAAATCTTTTTAAAAAAAACATGCCATCAGTTTTACTTTTAAACGCATACACAATTTTAAATTTTTTTCCATTTTACCTTCCAAAATAGTAAACATCAAAGGCTATTACTCGACATAAACAAAAGCTCTTTGAGGTCTCACTAATTATAAAGGGGTCCTGAAAGCCCTAAGTTTGAGAATGATTACATATCTCCTAATGATATACAATGAAAATAATGACTTTTGCTACTTCTCTTTTAGTGATGAAAAACAAGGTATCAACATTTTCTCTGAAACCATCTGCACCACACAAACCACTGCCACTATATTTATCTGCATACTTTCACTCTCAATTCAGAAAAAGCAACTTCTCCCTGAATATTATTTTCCCTAGCTGGCTACATCATTTTTTAACAGCAGTGTGTCCTTAAAGCTTAAACTAGACTTCAGATGAAAACTTAACCAAACTTTAGGCTGCTCTGCCAGAAAAGAAATTATATCCTGGCTACCAACTCTGTGCTCCCTAAATTCACACTACAAGCTGTTGGACAAGCACAATTAGCGCATAAGAATCTAAATAAAATAAAGCCCTCCAGAAAAATCCAGACGCACAAAGAAAGGAAAAACAAGTTAAGGTAGCATTCAAATTATTTTCTTATCCTTCCCTTTACTTGTCAACCCAAATCCAACAACTCTTAAATCTATTAACTCTTTATCTTTCCCATTTTCCTTGAAATTTTTTCTTCTCTGGAATCCAGTTTTTTGCACATCTCTAGGGATAAAGATAAAATTTATTAACTAAAAAAAAAAAGTGGTAGCTTAAGTCTTCTCTTGTCCAACACCACGGTTTACAGATAAGAGTAATGAGGACCCAAGAATTAAGTGATTAACAGACAGGAGGACTGCAACTACAACACAGCCTTTCTGACTGGAGTCCAGTACCCTTCCACTGACTACACCATTTTCAATCCAAATATGAATACTGTTTTGAAACAAAAAACCTCCAAACTAGGAGCAAATGGAATTAATGCAATTATTTAAACAATAAGATTATTATTCTATTTCTGTGTATCAATCTAATTTAAAAGCTATAAAATAATGCCTATACAAACAATGGTGAGCCAACAGTTAACGGTCTCTGGATACCAGATTCTAGTCCCCCATATTTTAAGGAAGAGGGGAGGTAAGAAAGCATGTACTTTGATAATCCACTGTTTAAGTATTGGAGCCACACTGGGAAAATACAGTCATTCCATAATCCAGATTCCTCTCTATGACCTTTGGAGACCTATCAATAGAACTCTCAAGTGGAGAGATGAAATTGGTAATGGGGGAAGAGATGATGAAGGGAAAGACAATAAAGATGCTTTGCTTTCTAGCTCAACACTCCCTTCAATGATGGAAGCCAAAGTCAAATTAGCAGGAACTCCCTCATTCAAGGGGAGTCCCAGGTATCTCACTTCTTTTACTCCATTCCTTTAACCATTCTCTTATCTCTCAGCAAAAGTGTTAAAAATACTGCCTCAAATCCTCCTGGCTCTCCAACTCTCCTCCAACATGTCTGCCACAGTGCCATCAGAATTATCTTTCAGAAACACAAGCCTAATCATCTCTGAGTTAACTTAAAGGTCCATCTCATTACCCGAAAAACAAAACAGAAGTGCCCTAATGTGGCATGCAAGGTCATCCATTGTGATCTAGCCTCACCTCCCACAATCCCCTTCTCTCCCAAATATCTCTAGTGCTCTTTCTACATTCTACTACCAGCTTCTCAAACACTGTAGTTTCACTTCCATTCCTCCATTTCAAATAGTGGTTCTCATATTTTGTCCCCAGGACACAGCTGGCAATGTCTGGAAACATTTTTAGTTTAGTTATCATAATGGGGGGGAGGAGCAGGTACTACCGGCCACCTTGTGGGTAGAGGCCAGAAAGGAATAGGACAGCACCCCACACCACAAAGAATCATCTGGCTCAAACTGTCAATAGTGTTAAGATTAAAAACCCTGATCTTGGGGTGCCTGGCTGGCTAAGTTGGTTAAGCGTCCGACTCTTGATTTCAGCTCAGGTCGTGATCTCAGGGTCATGAGATGGTGCCCCACATAGGGCTCCATACAACGTGGAGACTGCTTGATAGTCTCTCTTCCTCTCAACTCCCACTCCCCTGCTGCTCCATGTGTGTGCACATGTGCTCTCTAAAAAACAAAACAAAGGGCACCTGGGTGTTTCAGTCATTAAGCATCTGCCTTCCAGCTCAGGTCATGATCCCAGAGTCCCTAGGTTCGGGCCCCACATCAGGCTCCCTGCTTGGCGGGAAGCCTGCTTCTCCTCTCTCACTCCCCCTGCTTGTGTTCCCTCTCTAGCTGGGTTTCTGTCAAACAAAGAAATAAAATCTTAAAAAAAAAAAAAAAAAAAAAAACTAGCATAAACCAACAAACCAACCTGATCTCAAGTTGCTCCCTCTGCCCAGAAGTCCCTACTCTGATTCACAGGGCCAACAGAAGAGTACACTTCTAAAGACCAGCAAACCTCACTCAACCTCAAATTACAAGGATTTCTTAAACTCTTCTACTACTCCATTTTTCACACCTCTATGTAACATAGCACTTATCACATGTATAATTGTCTAGCTTGCTAGACAATGAAGCTTAGAAGAATTAGTCACGTTTGTATCCCTTGCACCGGTATGGTATTAATGAATTTAATTGTTTTTGTTTTTTTTTTTTAAAGATTTTATTTATTTGACAGAGAGAAACACAGCCAGAGAGGGAACACAAGCAGGGGGAGTGAGAGAGGGAGAAGCAGGCCTCCTACCGAGCAGGGAGCCCGATGTGGGACTCGATCCCAGGTCTCCAGGATCATGACCTGAGCCGAAGGCAGTCGCTCAACCAACTGAGCCACCCAGGCGCCCCTAATTGGGTTTTTGGGGTTTTTTTTGTTTTTGTTTTTGTTTTTTTAAGATTTTACTCATTTATTTGACAGAGGGAAACACAGCTAGAGAGGGAACACAAGCAGGGGGAGTGAGAGAGGGAGAAGCAGGCTTCCCACCAAGCAGGAAGCTCAATATGGGACTAAATCCCTGGGCTCCGAGCTGAAGGCAGACGCCTAATGACTGAGCCACCCCAGGTGCCCCAATGAATTCAACTGTTGTAAGAAAGCAATCACCCAATCCAAAGCCTTCACTTTATGATTTCATAGAGGTTAAGTAACTTGCTCACTAGTTGGTAGAGGAATTACAACTGTAACCTATACCTTTGACTGAGATTAGAGCTCTTTACTACCCACTACTCCACTCTCTCAATGAGGCTGAGAGAGGTTCTGATAACCTACAAAAGACAGTTCAGACTTAACTGAGCCTCAGGAATTTCCAGAGCCACCTTCTAGGGGCTTTATCTGAAGAAAACA
This sequence comes from Spilogale gracilis, assembly GCA_004023965.1. NCBI lineage: Eukaryota > Metazoa > Chordata > Mammalia > Carnivora > Mephitidae > Spilogale > Spilogale gracilis. The sequence goes on from PITA01031904.1 coordinate 3,959, forward strand.
CGAAAAGTAGTAGAGTCAGAAATTTCTCTCAGAAATCAGAGAAAGTAAAGACCAATTTCCAACTAAAGAAAATACTTCATGAATATAGCTTGTGAGCCAGACATTGGAGGCTAGCCATAAAGGGGAGATGTAGCTCCAAGAAGTAAAACCATGGGAATAGAAAAAGTTGGGGCATCCACATCAAGTTTATGGATTGTTTGATTAGATGGGAGAACAAGAAATCACCTTGGAAAAGCAGACTGGAATTACCAGTTTGGATAGAGCTGCCATGGCATATTCTGGGCAGTATTTCTTTAATTTTTAAGTAAGTTCTACATGCAACATGAGGCTTGAACTAACAACCCTGAGAGATCAAGAGTTCCATGTTCCACTGCCTAAGCCAGCCACGTGCCCCCATTCTGAACAGTATTTGGGGGGAGCAGGAAGAGTATAAGGAGATACCTGAACACGATTCCTATAGCTGTGTAGATGAACAGAAGCCAAATAATCTTGCCATTTTTCCTTTTACAGACATGATTCTTCCTCCCATGATGCACTGAGAATAACTAAGGTAATGCTTGAGTAGGAGCAATTTCAGACTCATGGCTCAGATAATATCCAGTCAGACAAGGAATATACCTGCACGGAGTATATTAGGGCCTTCCTCCAATCCTCAGCCTGGACTTAACAATCCCTTTCACCCCAACTCAACACACTCCAAGTCAAAACCTCCCAAGAACTTTGGAAACTGATGCGCCTGGGTGGCTCAGTGGGTTAAAGCCTCTGCCTTCCGCTCAGGTCATGATCTCAGGGTCCTGGGATCGAGGCCGGCATTGGGCTCTCTGCCCGGCGGGGGGCCTGCTTCCTCCTCTTTCTCTGCCTACCTGTGATCTCTCTGTGTCAAATAAATAAAATCTTAAAAAAAAAAGAACTTTGGATAACTGATTTGTATCTACAAAGGATATAATAAACAGCTATAAACATAATAATTAAATGTGAGTAAATAAATTTTTCTGCAATCACTTTCACAAGAGCCTAGGCAGTACCCTTCCTTTTCATACAAAACACATTCCTGAAAATATGACAGAAATCAAATATTTTAAAGCTTAACAATATTCACATGTTCCTAGAGTTTTTTTCCAACTCTCAGAGTGCAGGAAAGTATTATAAAATGCCCAATTACACCTCATGTTTCACATATAAGCTTTACTACATTTGCCATATTTAATTTCCTTTGTCAGTGTAATTATTTCATCCACCACTAAACAAACTGAACCAACATAACTAATGAGCACAACCTAACCCAGTAATGTTAAAAGACTTCTATCCCGTATAAGTTCCCTATCTCAAGGATATTAAGTTTGGGGCCTCCAGCTGATACAAAGAATAAGAAACTCTTAAAAAATGTGAAAGAATAAGGAGTGTATGGAGAACTGGGAGAGTCACGTAAATGAAAGTTAGGGGGGGTATAAAGAAAAAAGTGGTGGGAAACTGAGTTAGAAAGTTATATGAATATCTACTTCATAATTAAAGTTTGCAGCAGTGTTTACAAATTCAGTAGCTAAAAAAAGGAGCAGGCGAGGGAGGAGGGACATGAAAACCATCTCTGAGGCAGGATGAACAAATGGCACACAGTCAAGTCCTGAGGCAGGAGTAAGTGGAGGCAGAGGACAGCAGACACAAGGATACATGACTTAGTGAATTATGTAACTGTTCAGAACTTTTAACATACATCTAAATAATATGGTTGCTTCTACATGGTGGAATTATCGGAGGTGGGATTTGTGTTTTCCTTTTGCTATTATTCCTTCATGCTCCCCAAACATTTTAACAGAATACATTAATTTCATAATCAGATGAAAAATTATAAAGTACATAGCATCTTCAGAAAACCTTCCATCAAATAACAAACTGGTTTAAGTATTTAAAAGTAAGCTTTGGGGCGCCTGGGTGGCTCAGTGGGTTGAAGCCTCTGCCTTTGGCTCTCAGGTCATGGTCTCAGGGTCCTGGGATCAAGGCCTGCATCGGGTTCTCTGCTTGGCAGGGAACCTGCTTCCTCCTCTCTCTCTACCTACCTCTCCGCCTATTTGTGATCTCTCTCTGGGGTGGGGGGCTGCCTGGGTGGCTCAGTCAGTGAAGAATCTGCCTTCGGCTCAGATCATGATACCAGTGTGCTGGGATCAGGCTCCCTGTTCAGCGAGGAGCCTGCTTCTCTCTCTGCCACTCCCCCTACTCGTGCTCTATCTCTCTCCCTCTGTCAAATAAATAAATAAATAAAATCTTTAAAAAATAAAAATAAGCTTTGGTGATCTGAAAAATTCATTTATACAGAACATTATCCCCTAACACATCAACTTAGTGAAGTATTTTATGATGTCTCTTTCCAGTTTAACTTCCCTTTATTGAGTGTCAAACACCACTGCCCCGCTTTCAAAATGGTGCTTTCTGTTTCACAGACTCTAGCTTTAAAGGGTTTGTAGAAATTGATTTTTTTTTTTAAAGATTTCATTTTAGTTTGTGTGTGTGTGTGTGTGTGTGTGTGTGTGTGAGAGAGAGAGAGAGAGAGAGAGAGAGAGAGAGAGCGCGCGCAGGGGAAGGGGCAGAGGGACAAGCTGACTCCCTGGTGAATGGGGAGCCCAACTCAAGGCTCAATTCTAGCCCCCCCACCCCCCAAGATCATGACCTAAGCCAAAGTAAGACAATTAACCAACTGGGTCACTCAGGCACCCCAGAAACTGATTTTTAAACTTACTCTAGCCAGTATATATGACAGGAACAATTCCGTTTTGCCCACCTTATATCCCTGTTATCTGGTACAATACCTAGCACATAATAAACGCTTAACATTTAAGTGCAGAATTTAAAATCAAGTACAAAATAAAAAGGATTCAAGTAAACTTAGACAAAATGATAAGCCTGAAGAAAGGTAAGATATGTTGGAATTCATCTCCAAGCCAGTAATTCTCCAAAGGTGGTTCCATACTTGGGAACTTGTTAGAAATACATACTCTTGACCCCCATATCCCATACTTATGCAATCAAACTCAAGGGGCAGGCCCCAGAAATCTGTTTTAACAAACCCTCCAGGTTTTAGATCCTTGCCCTAAACCAGGGCTGGCAAATTATGTTCACCGACCAAATCCAACCTCCTGTTTTTGTACAGCCCACAAGCTGAGAATACATTTCACACAGGAATATTCACAAATAATTTAATCATGGGGAGCACTAACTTTAAATCCACCATTAGGCAAAAAAATATATTTATGAGCCAACCCATTCTATTCTTACTAGACCTGAATTACAAATAATTGCACCAACTGTCATATTTTGAATTTCACCAATAGAAAAGTGACCTAATATCCGCAATTTCTCCTCTCAGCACGCAAAACCTAAAACATTTCTGATCTGGCTTTTTACACGGAAGTTTGCGGATCCCTGATTTGAATTTGGGAGGTATTATCAAGGAGAACAATCAAATCTTTATACACTACCTTGATCAGGGACAAAATACCAGATCTTTTTTCTGTTAGATACAAAATACTCCATCTCTACCATGTAATAATTTCCATGCTTTCTGGTGTCTGAGTAGACATACTCAGTTCTTAGAAGTAACCAACTGAGAGAAAAGGCCACAACAGAGAGATCTAACAACCTAAACTCAGAATAAAAACAGCAAGTCAGTAGGAAGGAAACTGGCATAAATAGGATAGGAAAGGGAGTCTTCTAATCCTTTTTTCCCATCTAAATTTTCTTCTCTTCCTACTTCATAGGCTCTGCAACCAAGGATGGGATCCAAGACAACCAGCTCAAAATCATGCCAAGGAAAAACAATTCCTCTGATAATGGCTGGCCAATCAATATGGGTCTAAAGTGTTCAAAACTTCTATGATTGATCAATTACAGAAGGATAAACTGAAAGAAGCCCAAACATGACAATACATCAATTTTGTATGCAGTTCTAGGTATTGGGAGTCAGCTATTTCTAAATTTTGCCATTCACGCAGTTATTGTATAGAATATTATTATTCTAGGGGCGCCTGGGTGGCTCAGTGGATGAAACCTTGGGCCTTCTCGGGCGCCTGGGTGGCTCAGTGGTTAAAGCCTCTGCCTTCTGCTCAGGTCATGATCTCAGGGTCCTGAGATCGAGGCCCGCATCGGGCTCTCTGCTCGGCGGGGAGCCTGCTTCCTCCTCTCTCTCTGCCTGCCTCTCTGCCTACTTGTGATCTCTCTCTGTCAAATAAATAAATAAAATCTTTAAAAAAAAAAAAAAAAAAAAACCCAGCTTGGGCCTTCAGCTCAGGTCATGATCTCAGGGTCCTGGGATCGAACCCCACATCGGGCTCTCTGCTCGGCAGGGAGCCTGCTTCCCTCTCTCTGTCTGCCTCTCTGCCTACCTGTGATCTCTCTAATAAATAAATAAAATCTTTTTTTTAAAAAAGAATATTATTCTATATGCTTTGCAATACACAAAGGTAAAGGACAGAACTGCTGACCTTATTACCCATCATCCATCACCAGAGAGAAACTTAAGTGTGAATTTTAGGACAGTGACTACAAAGGTAATGGAAATCAAAGAATAGTTACTGTGCCTTATTAAATATGGAAAGAGCTACACACAGAAGGTAGTCTACACACACTATCTTAGTCAAGTTACTTCAGCGGCTTTTGGAACCACATTCTTCATCTGAAAAACAAGGAGTTTGTGATCTAAGACTCCTTCTAGGACTGCTCATTATAAAACAATTACCAGGGCTCATGTCAGTCCGTGTCCGCCTTGGGCTCAGGTCATGATCCCAGGGTCCTGGGATAGAGACCCACATCAGGCTCCCTGCTTAGCAGGGAATCTGCTTCTTCCTCTCCCTCTACCCCTCCTCCCTGCTCATGCTCTCTCTCTCACTCAAATAAGATAAAATCTTTAAAAATAAATAAATAAAAATAAATGAATAAAAAAATAAGACAATTATCAGGTCAAGTTGACTCCGAGTAATAAAGAGAATTAGAAAAAAGAAAAAAATAGAGAAATCATACTCGTAAAGATTATGGTAAATTGACTACTCATCGAACAAATAATTACTGAGTATCTATGTGCCAGGCACTTTCTAGGTACTAGAGATATATCAGTGACAGGATCTTGAGTCTGATGAGATGAATGCCACAAATCTAAAATCTGGAGGACAAAAATCAAAGCCTCTGAACAAATAAGTAAAACAAAAAGAAAAACACACCAACAGCATAGAGGTAACTGACAGAGCATCAATACAAAAAAGGAATAGCAAGAGGAAGGGTTGGATACCAGAATATGCAATTCCTGACCAAAAACTAAAAGCATTACAAGTACAGCTATTCTTAAACTCAATATGCAAGAATTCTAATCCATTTCTACTGTACTTGACGTTTGTACTCGCCGGAGACGACTGGAGATCAGAATGAAATTCTATCTAAAAGAAACTGAAAGATAAAAGGAAAATTCCATTAGATTATACCATAACTAGGCATATTTCTTGTAACAAAACTCAATCTCCCCATCTATGAGGCACCATAAAAAATGACAAAATTAGAGCTAGGAAAGACTTTAGCAATTAGCTAGTCCAATGCCCCTCACTTCATGCAACGTAAGCTTCTAGACAATAGCAATCTCTAGAAAAAGCACCTGGCATACAGCAGGTGCCCAATAAATATTTGTTGAATGGGTAAAAAGCAACTAATGTCTTGAAACAGGTATTAATAAGCTAGTATTAGAGCTGGAACTTTAACTCCAACAAGGTGCTCAATAAGAGATAATGAATGGGGGGGGTATGTGTACACATCAAACTGTGGAATCTTGGTCTCTCCCAACTATTAATCTAGCTTCTAAACTTTTTTTGCTTTATCTTGTGTCTGGAATTTTTGGCAGTGTGAGTAGTAAAACTAAACTCAAGTGAGATTATTACTGCCTAATGGTAGGACACAAAACTCCTAAGTCTCAGATCTTCCCCTTTCCTCAAATGAAGTGCAAAGAACCACCTAGCTACACAAAGAAATGTAAGTTTTTAAATGCCTAGTTTCTACCCCAAACTAACTCAATCATAATTTCCAGAGCATAAGATCTAGGAAAATACCCTTTTTGTGAAAAAAATTTTGAAAAAGCTCTACAGATGATTCTGATACACAGCTGAGGTAGAAAATCATTGTTAGACAGTAGCTGGAAATAGAATTAAAAATCCAATTGCTGCTGAATACACGTATAGTATGTGTGCGCGTACTGAAGCCCACAACATAAAGAATAAACTTAGGAAAGATACCTTAACAGTGTACTTTTTCACTTCTCATTCGTTAAAAGTAGATTACATTGGTCATTACTTTATATTCAACAGTGATGACTGAATGATTAATTCAAACTCCAATAAACCTAAGTATCAAAAGTTCCAGTCTTTTTTCCTTTTTATACTTTGTATCATAGAAAATAAGACTATAATGACCATTAATAGAAACATCTTTGAGATCTTGTATCACATTAAGAAAGCTCATAGATTCCACATTAGCGGGCTTTCTCCCAGCCTCAATACAGAATTTAACACAACAGACAAAAAGAACTAAGAGAAATATCACCAACTAAAGGCGTTTATTGCTATTTCCTTTATTCCCTAAACTTATTGAGCATTACTACAAAGATGCAAAATGAAACCTTAGTTTTGAAAACGTTTTGTGAAAATTAGACTTTAAACCAAGCTAAATAAAACTCAGTGTTTTCAAATCGAGATAATAGAAGTTCACATGATACTAAATGTTCATTTATGAGATGATTTAAATAAATTACTGGGAGACAAATGCCTGGATTTTACATCTTTTAGGAACGTCATGTTGCCTAACATTATTTTAGTCATAAACACACCCACCAACTGAACTATCAACCAGAACATGTTGGGAGACATATGGAAGAGGAAGAACTTACTTGCTGCAAAGCTTTTAGCACCTCCCTGGCTAACTAAGTTATTTCTCAAATTGCAGATAATTGTCATATTTGTATTAAAATTTTAATCGAAAGTTACTCTGGTTCAGGAAACAAACGGATGTTCCAAATGTTTTTTAAAAATAGTGATCAGTGTCATTACACTAAGGTGGCACTGTAGCTGAAACACCACTAATTGACAGACCTCAATCCCTCACCTGTATGACGGAGACAACAGTAGTTATGCTGAAATAGTTATGCTGAAAACATTTGAGGAAAAAACATCCATCTTCTTATTTATCTGCTTGGAAGTTCCATAAGCACACGCTAACAGCATTAACACTGGTATTCACCCTGACTGCATGAAAATCATCCACAGTGGTTTTAACATAAACCTTTGCCCAGGACCCATATCAGACCTAATGAATCTCATGGAGTGAGATACAGGCATCAGTATTTTCCCCCACTAAACTCCCGTGATTTTAATGTGCAGTCAGGGTGGAGGATCAATGCATTAACCCATTCCCAAACACTAATGTTAGATCCTATACTAAGACAAGAACTTAGCAATCAACTGGACAGCTTTCAAAAATGCAACTCAAAAAGGGGGGGGATTAGTATCCCCCCCCGCCCAATTTTGGGGGGGGGAATCGAGATTTGGAAAACATACCAGCAAGAGGGGAAATATAATGCAGGCTATTATGAAGCCATTACATTATTTTGGAATTCAAAAACAAAACAAACAAAACAGAACAACCCCACCAAAACAAAACCAACAACCCAACTAGCTCCAAGAACCACAGAAAAAGATCCATTCCCAAAGTGCCCAAAAGAGTTACAAGAAGACCGATCTTTAACAGACATCCCATATGTTTCGAACAACTTTCCTAAATCTAAAGATCGGCTTCAAAATTAAAATTCTGGAACTTAAGTATAAAAACTTTATTATAAAGCTGACCTTATAAAAGTAAACTGAAAGAATGCTTGTGTCCAACTAATCAAGAACTTGAGTAGCAAATTTTCATGACAAACACCCACTTTCAAAAACTATGAACGGCATTAATACACCCACCCCATCCACCCCCCCGCAAAATTATCTTTGAAGAGACATCCACGAAATCTCTCATCTTCTGGAGATGTCAGAATATTTATTTCAAGATCCTGGAAGAAAAAAAGATCCAGAGTAAATCCTACTTGAGCATTCTATTGATAAAACAAGAGAACTATGGAACACCAACAGATTATAATAATTTGGTAAAAGGTAAAATCTGCCATTCAAAGTAACTTTCTGAAGAATTTAGACTCTCACATGTATTGCTCTTGCAGTTATTCAATCCCTCCAGAAATGTTTCCTCTCAGAAACTACCAAGGTCAGCAAACAAAAAGAAGAAATGGCATGAGAAAAGTAAAACACATTAAAAATTCGAAGTGAAATTGTCCGTACAAAAAAATACAGGGAAAAGGGTGGGGGGAAAATATCCGTATACTCCAAATGCCTTATTTTTAAAATAAAGAAAACAAAACGTAATAAACATTTTTGAGTTCACCTCTGGAACACCAATTCCAAATACTTCTGATTTTCACTCTATGCAGACACTGGAATAAAGCTTAATCTTGAAGAACTTGGGAGGAATTTGCTGAAACCAAAATGGCAGCCCACTGAATCAGTAGACCAGGGAGATCTAAAGGAGAGTTTGCAGTCTCTATTTTTAAATTCAAGTGTACGGATTAAGAAAGCCAAGCCAGTCATGGTTAACAAGTCCTTACTATATAATCACTAAGAGTAGATAATGAGCTTCAAGAGAGGATTAAGTACCTGCTGAAAAGTTTCCTAATCAATAAATACAGCGCAGATTCTTCCTCAGAAGTGAAGGTAGACAAACGTTATGTAGATTTAGGAGGCTCATGAGTTTCCAGCTAAAAAACGGCTACAAATATTTCCCTCGCCCAAAATGAGGCACGAGTATTTAAAACTACAACTTGCTCAGTTAAATTCAAAGACAGTCCGCAGAAATTACACACACCTGTAAACCGCACAGCGGAAAATCCAATTAAAGTTTTAACTATGGAACTTTCAAAAAATATGCTTAGTTTAAGTAGGCTCCATTGGAAATCTTAAAAACTTCCCATGTAAATTCCAGTCCCCACAGAAGTCCCTACAAACATTACAGAACAATGTATACACCTGCTCCGTAACTCTTGGTGTTCCACAATGAATGAAAAATAAACCATGTATGGAACCCGAAGCCTCATACCACAAGAATCTGAAAGGGTTCATTATCACCAAGCTCGCAGAGGCTAATATTTTTGCAGAAACAGTTAAAAATAGAAAGGTGGTGGGTCCAAGCTAGGTGGGAGGCGATTTTTACCTCCGAAAACATCTTTTGCGGCTTTGGCCCTCAGCAAATGAAGGTGGACGAAGGAGGTGCAGGAGGCCGATAACCCGGCTCCGGCTCTCAGTCCACAGGGCCAAGGAGAAGCTGACGGTTATCGCGGGAGGGTGGGGGGAGGCGGACAAGTCGTCGGGCCTGATAGCCAGGCGTAGCCGAGGCCTAGCTCTGCTGCTCCAAATCACTCCACCTCAGTAATGGCGTTTGGTGTCAAGTGGAACGAGACTGGGGAGAGCGGCCGCGAGTCTGCCGGGCGCCGGGCTGCAAGCCCGAGGGCCAGGGGCGACTGGCCCCCGCCGCCGACCCGGCCCCCGGGCGCCGATGTGGGGGCTGCACGCCGGGCGCGGAGACTCCATCCTCCTACTCGGCCCCAGACAGGGCTGGAAGGGGGAGGAGGGGGAGGGACGAAGCCGTCAGCCATTTTCCCTTACAGTCCAAAACACAGACACGCTCCCGGGACGCCGGCTCCGCACGGAACCGAGCCCCGCGCCCCCACCCGCGCCGCGCGCGCTCGCCCAGCCAGGGGCGCGGGGGTGGGGGGACCGGGAAGCCCGCGGCCGGCCGAGAGAGAAACCGTGGGCTCGCACACCCCCTCGCCCTCCTCCCCTCACTTAGATCCAGCTGTTGGCCCCGGAGAAGCGCCTCGTCCCGGCGCGGCTGGCTACTCACCGCACGACACAGGCGTCTTCTCTTCAGAAGCAGGACACGCGGAGGCAGCAGGCAGCTGCAAGACTCAGTCTCAGGAAAAGGCCGACCCTGGGTGCATCCCAGGCCCGGGGGTGACTGGCGACAAAGTGTGTCGAGAGGCTGCGGGCGTTGACACCAGGGAGCTACAGGGGGGCGCCGGAATTCGCTGCTCGCTGCGCCCGCCCTGCAGCAGCGGTGGCCGCGACCGCCTCCTCCTCCTCCCCAGCCGGCGGCGGCGGCCCTCTTCCCCCTTCTCTCCTCAGGCTGGGGCTCTCGCAGAGCTCAGACGGGCTCCGGGCGGTGCGTTTCTCCTGCGTCACCTCCTCCTGCTCCTCCTCCTGCAGTGGCGGCTTCACCTTCCCGTGGTCGCCGCCTCTGCCCCGCTCCGGGCCTGGTCGCTTTGCTGCGGCTCGCTCCTCGCTCCCGGCGCCGACTGGAGCACCGGGGGCTGAGGCGACCGCCTCCCGGGAGAGAGGCGGCAACGGCGGGTTCCCGCGAGGCCTGTGAGCGGAGCAACGCGGGGAGGGGCTCCGCGCGGCAGAGGCCCTGACGGGCCGGGCGCTGGGAGGTTGCGGCTCCGGCAGCGGCGGAGACTAGCTTCCGCAGCCGCGGATGCCCGTCCTCGCCAATATGGCGGATCCGGCAAACCA
>PITA01031905.1:0-14590 GCA_004023965.1 Spilogale gracilis
GCTTGTATCTGTGGGTCCCTCACAGACCCAAGAGGTTTTCAAGGGCAGGGACCAGCAGATTGCTACAATGGCCCCAATGAGTTATACCTCCAAGTGTTCATACCTTTGTATCTTGAATGTGACTTGCATCTAGTAATTTACTTTTCACCAACAAAATATTGCAAAGGTAATGAGACGGTTCTTTCATGATTATGAAAAGACTGGCTTCTAGCAGATTTTCGTGCTGGCTTTGATGAAGCAAGCTGTGATGGTGGTATATTCCAGATGGCAAGGAACTAGGGTGACCTCCAACCAGCAGGGAACTGTGGCTCTCAGTCCAATAGTGAGGAACTGAACCCTGCTCTTCTGGTGGGAACCCCCCACCCACCCCAACTCCTATGTTGAGGTCCTAATTCTCAGTGTGACCGTGTTAGGAGGCGGGCCCTTTGAGAGGAGATTACATCTCCTGAATGGGGTTACTGCCTTTAGAAAAGGCACCCCAGAGAGCTCCCTCACCCCTCCACCACGTGAGGACATGTAATCCCAAAGGGATAGAGGGAAGATGGCCATTAATGAACCAGGAAGTAGACTAACCAAACACCAAATGTGTGGACACCTTCATCTTGGATTTGCAGCCTCCAGAAATAAATTTCTGTCATTTTAGCAGCACGAACACATGAAGACCAATTCCTGAATGAGCTTGAAGACCTATCCTACCCTGGTTGATTGCAGCCCGTGGGAGATCCTGAAGCAGAGGGCCCAGCTAGCTTTTGCCAACACCTGCTCACAGAAACTGTGAGCTGGTGTTGTTTGAGCCATGAAGTTTTGGGACAATTTGTTACACAGCAGTGGATAACTAGCACATACAGTGAATGATGGAATTTCCTAGCCTTAGCTATGGAAGAAAAGACAGCCCCTCTCGCCCAGGCTGGGATGTGTCACCAGTCCTATGTGTTAGAAAGCCTTTTGCCAAGGGAGTCAGGAAGGGCTGTAGGGTAGCCACACTGTCATGCTACTGGGCCTTCAAGGGGACACAGTAAGGAATAGCAATATTTTGGGGGCATCCCCCAGATGTCAGCCCCCTTCCCAGACAGTCCCAGACCACCTTTTGAAGACACTGCATCTTTCTGTTAGTATTTTCTCATATGCCTACCATCCTTATTTAGTCTGAGCTTGTCAAGGGCAGGATTATTTTCTAGAATATCAACCGGCACGTATTATTTATGCTTAATAAATATTGGATGCTTATGGATTATGCTGGCTTCCTAGGTAGGAAGGTCAGCTCACCCGAATGAATGGGATGGGTTAAAAATAGATGACTGTCAGGAAGAGCGATGTGATGGGAACCAAGAATACGAACACCTAAAATAGCCGCCTCATCTTTTCTGTCATTCTGGCCACTCTAGAAGCCACAGGATGTTGCAAGGGACAGATGGATGCCAGGGATAATGAATGTGTTTCCTTGGGGCCCTTACTACCAGTAAGACATCCTTTTCTCTGAGACCTTCTGGATTTCTGGGGAACCTCCCTGTCACTACGTGTGGACAGCACTGAAAAGCAGAGAGGGAGACTGCCCTTGCTCAGTGCGTATAAAGTCCACACATGAGTTAACTTACAGGAAGGGAGGGTCCACAGATTGCTCAGTGCGTATAAAGTCCACACGTGAGTTAACTTACAGGAAGGGAGGGTCCACAGACCCACGGGGAAGGGCACAAACAGATTCACAGTCAAGGGTGCAGAGATCAGCATGGGACGAAGTTTCACGTCGTAACGCCAAAATAATAATAAACCGTGTCAAATATATTTATGGTAGGATTAGACAGCTCATGTAAATATCTACATCAGTGTGTGTGTGTGTGTGTGTGTGTGTGTATAAATAAAATGCAGTCTACATACGTGCGCATATATAATATGCAATGTTTCTTTATATATTTTTTCCACGAAAGCAATTTTCTGTTGGTTTTCTATCAAGGATGTCTTGAAATTATTCAGTAAGGTTAGGAACACCTTTGAAATAATTTGGTATACCATTCTTGGCTTTGTGTTGTCTTTTCGAAATCTCCATTTAGAGAATGGAGTCATTATTATGGGCTTGGTTCAGGTGCTTACCCTTACTCTTCCCTAAAATGCCAACTCTGTGCATGTTCTGCCTTTCTCTAGATTGTCACTAGAGGGCAGCATGTGCCCATGTGTAAATCTCAGACCTGCAGACACCTCAATTTACAGATGAAAGACCAGAATGGGAGGTGGGAAGGGGTGGGGTGCAAATTTTGCCTCCCTGTGCTTTAGGAGCACAAAAAAGTTTTAATATCCACTGGATATCTTTATTTCACTAGTAATAGTATCTAAATTAAAGATATAAAGACCAATACACAGGTAGTCTTACTATTAGAAGTAGTAAGCTTAAATTAAGAATTTAAATTTAAATTTAAGTTTAAGAATTCCAGAATCTTGAAATCATTCCTTTAGACATATGAATAGCGAGCATCCTGTCTTTAAGCAGAGCAAACCTCCCATTTTTCACTTCCTCTTCTGTCTTAAATTTGTCTTTACTCCATTTCTGTGAAGTCAAGGATAAACAAATACTTGTGCCAGTTCTGCAGAAATAATATAACTGCCAAAAATACTCGGGTAGGAATAATTAATAATATCCGCTATCATCTACCGAGGCTGGATCCGCTCTACAGACTCCTTCTCCCCTCAGCACCATAGCTGTATGGAACAAGGCAGTCATAACCTGTCTCATTTTAGGGCAAAGAGATGAAGTCTGGCTGGAGGACTTGCCTAGGGCCACATGGGGGAAAGTGGCCTGTGCGGTCACACACGGCGCCCACCTGCTCTCCTGCCTAAGATCCGAATCTGAGGCTCCAGGCCACATCCTCTATGCTTTGTCCTGCTGCTGAACTCCGAGCCTGCGTGTCTTGGTCCTTGACTTTGGCATCTGGGCTGCGTGTGTGCGTGTGTGCGTGTGTGCATGCATGTGAGTGTGTGTGTGCGTGTGTGTATTATATCTCTAAGTATATAACATACATATTTAAGACACATTTTTAAAGAAGTTAGACTCCAGATGTCACATTACACAAGCCATCTTTGTTCTTGGTGCCTGCTCCTGAGGTTCCCATTTAGAAGGGAGGACTGCAGGGCCCAGGTTCTTAGTCCCAAGGTGCAAATAGGGAGGAATCTCTCAGAAGGAAGTTCTCAGAGAAGGCAAGTTCCTAGAGAAAGGAGTGGGCCAGCCTGAAGGGGAGGAAAGCGGAAGATACCCGGAGGGAGCAGCTCAGTTCAGAGCAGACCAGAGCACTAACAGCCAAGGCCCAGGGGCTCCGGGAGCCTGTGTGGAGCTGCTGGACAATGAAATTGGCTTGTGATCACCGGTGCCTGCCTCCTCTCTGAACTGACCCCTTTGCTAAAGGGTGAGGAGGCAGGTTGAAGGCCTCAGGGGCTCTCACTGGCAGCTTCCAGATGGACACTGAACAGAAAAGATGGTCCTGCCCAAAAAAAACCACCCACTGCTTTTAGATCAATGAGGCCCTTGGGGCCACCGCTAACCAATCCCCAGGGAAGAGGTGCTGCACACACAGGGTCCTCCCCAGCTGCCTGCAGAGGCATCCAACTCCTGAAGCCTCAGGAAGCAAAATGAGGAAGAGCTTGTTGCCAATGGCATCATCTAGACCAGGCCTGGGTGGGAGGGAAGCACTTCTCTACAACAGAAAGTCTGGATGGGATCTCACAACACAATTACTACGTTCATCAGACTCCAGTGAGTTTGGCATTCCCAGACAACGGATTTCAACTAGGCTTTGTACAAAAACTTTCTTATTCTCCTGTTTGCTCCTCAGTGAATCCATGCATCTTCCTCTGGGCTACTAGTTCTGGGTCAGAAAGGATGTTTTTAATAACAGCCTTTAATAACAGCCTAGAAAAAGATTCATTTGGTATTAAGAAAAATGAAGCTCATTTAACATTGTATGTCAATTATACTTCAAATGCCTAGAAGAAAAAGCTCACAGACCCCAAGCCGCTCTGGGATTTAGCTGTGTGAAGTGAGGGGGAGGGGAGGAAAGTTAATTTCTGTCCCAGGGACTCTGCAGGAACTGCCCCCAAGTGTGTCTACAAGAGCCAGGCTGCTGAAGGGGAGGGGTGCAGGAGTGACACCAGGACCCCTTCCTTCCTGGCCAGAGACCCCCTTTGGACTTGAATTCCTTTCATCCCTCTGCGAGTACAAAAACAGCACCAAAGGTCAAATATTTTTTCTAGCGTGTCATCTTGGCAAGCCGAATTGAAGAATGTTATTTGTTGAATTTCTATCCCCAAATAATCTCAGCAGGTCTGCATCAAAGAGGAAGAGGATGGTGTATTTCCTTCCGTTTAGTTTGTTAAGCAAAATCTAACAATGACTAATATGTTAAGGGGTGCAGCACAGTTAAGGGGTGGCTGCCCCCAGAGAAAGGTCCACAATAATGTGAATCTATGGAGAGACCAGCTGGGAAGCCAGAGATCCAACTCTGATTTCTGCTTTAATGAAAGAACCCTCTTTGCTGGGTTCTTTGGTCAAGAAAGGACATTTTAACTAGGTAAAGGAAAGACAGAGGGAGATGCCATCTGCTTGAGGCATTTTGCAACTGTGAGCATGACATAAAGTTCAGGCTGTTCACTTCAGTTTAGGAGAGGGTTGGCACAGGATGAATTATTTGGCATTTAATTGCTTTTTTCTTACATATACCATTCCTTGGCATTTTATTCTATAGGCACCAAGTAACCTTTGGACTTGGCACACATTGTAAAAATCTGGGAGAATGAAGCAAAATGAGGTCATGTGAAATTTCTCTTGTCAACATGACTCCTGGAAATGTGGGAAGAAAGTCCATGAACCTACCTGCCTTTGTCCAGAGCCCTTCACAGCACCCAAGGGGCTAAAATAATTAGTCTGCCCGAGGCCCGCCTTGAACTGTGCGGGGCTCTTGTCTGCCCGCGTGGGAAAGTCAGGGTGGACGGGTGTCGTCATGCTGACTTCTAGGTCTTCTTTCACAGCTGAATAACTGCCTAATTTATTCACAGTTTATATTTTCAAAAAGCATGTGTGTTAGCAATGCTAATGACATTCCCATGCCAAGTTCAGTGTGATGTCAATCACGATGAGCCCTTCCGTAAGTCACAAACAGTAATTACCAGGAAAATGACATGATTCTGTAGTTAAGTGATGCCCTTTTAACTGAAGGCAAACCCTTTTATTACGCTGTAATCTTAGTAACATCAAAGGGTAGGTAGCAGCCAGGTACCACTACCTGGGACCAGCACCAAGAGAGGATCAAACCTTATGCCGTGAACTAAGACAAAAGTAGTTAAGCCCAAGAATAAATACCCCTTTTCAGGTGGAACCGTGCAGGGCTTCCTGCACCCTGAAAAGTTCCCTGGTCCCTGCTCCTCTGGCTCCTTGCCTGGATGAAGCCCAGGGTCAAGTTCTCAGCTGACTCTCAGAGTCAGGGCAAAGCTCCCCAGCTGTGGCAGAACTCACTCGGCATGTGTGCTGCACCCTGGTCCGGAGGCCAGGATGGGACACAGCTGATTCCACGGGAGCCTGGCTCCACACCCAGCCCGCTCCTGAGTCCTAGGGAGAAGGCACCGACGGAGCCCCTGCCATGACCTACCTGATTACTGTGGGGGTGATCTCAGCACAGAAGAACACACTGAGGCTTCCCACCGCGTGGGAGGCGAACATGCCCACGATGGAGAACGTGATGGAGAACTTGTCCTTGACACTATCACTCATGCCTGAAGGAGAATCAGAGGGAGACGGTGAGGGGGGAGGCAAAGGGAAGGGAGAAGGAGGCTGGCAAGGCAGGTGGGGGGGGCGGGTGCAGAGACAGCAGCAGGACAAGGGATGGGGGAGGGTCTAGGCCCATGTGAAAGATCTTCCCCTGCCCCCATCCCCAGTTCAGGGTGCAGTCTGGGACACTCAGTTCCCTCTGGAGACTGAGGAGCACCTCTAGGTGTAATGAGTCAGACCCTCTTGGCAGAAGACGTTGTTGGGGTTCCCGTGATTTCCTACAGGCCAGGAATGCAGGAGCTCACACGAACTCCGGATTCTGGAGGCCACAAGCTGTGCCTGGCAGGAGGGGAGGCTGGTGGTCTCCCCAGGCTGTAGCAATGTCCCCTTTTCCCAGGCTTTGGAGGAACAAGGCCTCCGCCTCCAGAGAGCCCTGGCTCCTCCGGCTTCAGGTTTGAGCTGTCCAATGCACAGGACAGGGTATGCTAAGTTGGACTGAATGGAACAAAAACTCCAATAACCCAACAGAAGAATTTATGGCCTGGAGCGACAGCGCTCAACCCATCTGAGCACCTTGCAAACGGCATCAGAGTCTGACCACACACCCAGGCAGCGCCTCGCACAGAGCACTGGCATGCGGTTGGGGTCATTCGTTCGGAGCACAGCCCAGTTCCCTGCAAGGTGTATCCAGAATGCATGGGATCTCAGAGCAGACAGTCTCGGCAGTGCAGGCTCGGAGCAGGCCAGGCACGTGCGACCAGTAGCTCTGCCATCCCCGTGGCCGAGAGTGCCGAGCCACTGGGATGAACAAAGAGGGACAGCAGCTTCCCCTGGCGGCACAGTCAGCCAGGCGTCCGGCGCTCCCTGGGGGTTTCTCAGGTCACCCAGGCACCCTCCATAAGACCCTCTGCAACAGGGCCCCGGGCTGACTGCTGAGGCTGGGACGGGCGGGGGGTGCAGGGCAGGGAGAGGCGAGGCCATGCGTGCAAGCCGGGCACAGACGGGGCAATGAGGCGCTCTTTCTAGAGGTGAGAGGGAGTAGAGAATACAAATGTATGCTTATAGTGTCCAACCTACGGCCAACTTCAGCTGCAACTCTTGAAGAATAAGGAGAAAGGGGGAGAGAGACAGGGAGGGGAAACCACAGGTCTGTGAGTCTTGATGAAAAGGCCCGTTTGGGTGCAATAAAAAGTGATCAGGTGCACAACACGGGCACTGGGGCTCACCTGAGTCTGGATGCTGGCTGTACTTCCCAATCACTGTGCCCCCGGAAATGACGGCCCCCACGCGGACGTGGATGAAGACAGTGCGTAAAGAGGAGAGAAAGCAAGCTTGTTAGGTATGAAGCCGCTACCGTGCTTTCCCATGGGACTGGCTTCTCAGTGAACATCTTTCTAGCCTGGGTTGGCCCCACTGCCCCCCCCCCCCCGCCAGGCCCACCGGGAGCAAGGCCAACACCTGCTGGGGGCCAAGTGCTAGAAGGATGCAGAGCCTTGTGGGTGACAGAGTCTCCAGACACGGCCTGGCCTCCAAATGTGGGGAGGAAATGGAACTCCTCAGAACAGAGACCCTAGCAGCTCTTCTAGACCTCCAGCTGAAGGGCTAATTTTGTTGTGAACAGTTTTTGCAGAGTCGCTGGCGGCGTGTGGTGCAGACAGTAGCAAGGGCTGCGAGGCAGGCCTGTCAGGCTTCTCCCGTGCACCCAGCTCCTAGGGCTTTCCTGCTCAGGGGCCAGGGCACCTGTGGCACCCCCAAGAGCTGCCCCTTCCTGCACCCAAAGCTCAGGAGCTTGCACAGGGCTCCCTGGAAGGGTAGCTTGGGTGGCCCCCACCAGGGGATAGACGCCACTTCTTTGTTTCCTTATTTGTCACAGCTGAAAATAAGACGCGTCTCCCAGCAAGAAGCAGAATGCACCAGAACGTGACCAGATTGGGAAAATTGCTCCTGAGTCTGAAAAGAGCTGTTCTTTAATCCAGTTTGCACAACGAGGCTGAGAAGTTTTGAGTTTTTTCTTTTTCTTCTGTTCCGTTCACTGACTCTCACACCTTGGAGGATGAGGCGGCTTTCTGTTTTCTCAGCAAGCTCTGATCTGCACGGCACCTGGACAGGCCTAGATTCAAAGTTCCAGCTCTCAGGTGGGCTCTCCTTGTGCAGGAGGGGACGTGGCATCTGTTTCCGGCAGGGTCCAAGCCTGCCCCGGGAGCACCGCGCCTGGTGAGAGAAGGCTCAGCTGCCCGGCTCTTCTGTGTCTCACTCAGGGCCTGTCAGAGGGATGCCGGGTGCTATTTCCATGCATGAGGAGTCCTGTCAGCCATGTTGCCTGGATTTCCTAGTTTTTCTGTGGATTATTTTTAACATTTACTGAGGGATTCTTTGGCCCAAAGACAAGGCGATAAACCTGGAAGGAGGTGCTGAAAAGCAGAGTTCCAACACAAGGGTGTCAAAGTGTCCCCTCATGGCCCATGAAAGAGCCCGTTGTTCTTCTCATCACGTGACTCACGACAAAGACACAGCCTAGCCCTCTGTGACGTCACGCCCACCAGGACTCAGCAGCCTCCCTTGCAGGGAATGATGGTGTAGCCAGGAAGGCTCCCAGTTCCAGCCCCAGGGCGGTGGGTCCGGTGGGGGGGGGGATGAGGTGGGGGGGGAGCACAGCATAATCAACAGCAGTTACCGTGGCCATTCCAGTTCAAACCTGTCCTTCCCAAGGCACTTTCCTCAAGCTGTTGATTCTGGACTAAAAGCTCAGGTCACAGAAAATGTTCTCCCAGTCTCACCCAGCTCTGTCTAATACTCTTTGGTCACAGGCCAGCTCCCCTCCCCCAGGCTCGGGGGCCCTCCCCTTCCACTCCCGCAAGCCCACTCACGGTTGAGGAGCCCGAGCTGCAGGAGTGAGGCCAGGGCGGTGAGGATCATGAAGAGCAGCAGGCCGCCCCTGCGCCCCAGGAACCTGACCACCACGCACATAGCCAGGCAGGACGCCAGGGCGATGCTGGCCACGGTGTAGTAGTCGGCATAGAAGTTCTCCAGGAGCGGCACCTTCACTTCGTGGCCCATCATGCTCCGTGCAAAGCAGTGGTGGATCCCGTAGCCCGTCAGCCTGTGGGGAGACGCAGAGCCGAGGGGGCAGTGGGCAGGTGGACAAAGGCGGGAAGGATCAGTGACTGGGCAACAGGCCACTCAGCACGTCACAGAAAGCATGCGGTCACCACGAGCGAGTGTATGACCAGGTGCAAGGCTACGAGACTTCAGACACAACGACAGGAGCGTGCCCCTCATGGCGGGGGCAGTTTGCTCTCCTCTGCCTTCTCTTCAGCAGAAGAGTGGGGGCGTAAACGCAGTGAGACCTTCAGCTGGAACACCATCCAACAAATCCATCACGCATGATAAAGCACTCCCCACACCTCAACTCACTTCATCCCACGTGGGCACCCTAGGAGCTCCTGTCAGACCCATTTCATGGATGGGCAAAAAGGCCTAAGGAGGTTAAGCAGCTTGCATCAGTCTACTGAGCTGACAGGTGACAACTTCGAAGACATCCTGCCTTTCTGGGCCTTGGGGATCCATCCAGAGACCTACCTACTTAACCCATTCCTAGTGCTACTGGCAGACTCTTCCTGGGAAAGCTGTGGGAAGTCAGGCCAAGCAAAGACATCTAGGCTTGGAGACTCTGTTTCCGTTCTTAATTTATCACTGTTTCTCTCCCTTTGCCCTGGGCCCAGCTTCTTTCTTTCCTTCCCCCAGAGGATCACATAAACCTACTGGGAAATGTGTGTCTGGACCACTGGAGGCAGATGTCCAGCCTGGGAATCGGGAATCTGAATGCACCCGGGGCCCCCACCCCCACCGCCCTGGGAGGCTGCAGGTGCACGAGTAGCACGTGGGCAGCGCCCTGAGAGCTCATTGGTGACGTCAGTGCTCGGCAGCCCTCCCAGAGCTAAAAATTTCTTTCCCAAGCTGTCTTCGTGCTTTGGGGAAATCAAACTGCTTTTATCACACCATGAGGATGCGTTAAGGTCAACAGCAACAGACCCCAGCCCCCACAGGAGGCTGCTGCCCTTTGCCAAATGAACTCATTTCCACTTGGGAAATCCTGGGCAGAGGGCCTGCTGGTGCCGTCCTTTTATCATCGAGCAACTGGTGAGATTCGGTTCCTCTCTGGGGATCCCAGATGACTTTCTCTGCTTCTCAGCCTACTGAGGTCTCAGGGAAATCTTCTACCTTTTTGTTCTGCTAGGAAGGCAGGCTTTTGACCACAACAGGTAACAAGGTCAGACAGATGGATCCCCTTCCCCCAAAGAGGCAGCGTTAAAATGGAAACTTGGCATCTTCTCCCTGTCACAATTTGTGTTTTTTCCCCTAGACTAAAAGTTGGGGAAGTCATTCCACTTTCAATGGCCCCATCAACCTAGCTAGCTAGCATCTGTCTGAGACTGAACAAGCGGCACCGGGGCGGTGTTGAAGTGGGCTCTGTGTGGGGAGGCTGAGGCCCCAGGGCTCCAGCCCTGACCCGCTCTGTGCCTAGGGCCTCCATCCCCCCGAGTGTAGGACAAGGGTGTCAGCAGGAACCCCACTATCGAGAACCGATTAAATGGGGCTGCTTTGATAGAGCTGTGGGGAACGGTAGGACCAGAGCCCTGACCCTGAGCTTCTCTCTTTCCTGGACAGCAGTCCTGAGGCCTTTCACAGATGAGCATGAAACTGCTGCCCACCATAGCCTTTAATAGCAAATGAGGGTTAACCCCCACCTCATTTGACCCCAAGCGAAGGCCACCTTGTGTGATCAGGGAAGGGTGGGGTTATTGAATTGTGAGTCAAGACGAGAAAGACTTTCTTGGTAACCCTGATGCCGGGGCTCAACCCAGGCCCTCTCGGTAAAGCGCAAAGTCCTGGGCTGGCCAAAGGCCCCAGCCTGGCTGCAATCCAGAACCCATCTGTGGGAGGAGGAGGGCCCTGCTGTCCTCTCCTTCAGCCCTCTCCTTCCCAGCCTTTCCCTGACCTCTCCCTCTCCGTGTCCCTCTTGCGACTCACGAGTTCACACACAGGACCACGATGTTCTTCCACAGGTTCCGGGTTCCCACCACTTTCACGATGCAGACCTTCTTGGGTCTCCGGGAAAGCTCCTTCTCCAGCTCTGCAGGGAAAGAGCCTGTGACCGCTCGGCAAGACCCCCAACAGGCGGCCCCACACGTTCCCCAATTTGGGCATCATTCTTTAAGCCAGGGAATAGGGTCTGTCTCTCAGGTTGGAAAATGCATCCACAGAGACACTAGCTTTGCAATTCAAATTTCCCCGTGGGGCATGAAGGGAGCCAGGGAACACCGTCCTGTCCCTTGCCACTGCAAAGCCCTTCCCACCAGAGGCAAGAAAGCCCCTGGGGTAGACTCACTCTTCTTTGCCTGAGCTCAAAACTCAGTGACACTCTAGGTTACAGAGGCACGAATCAGGTTCAGGCCATATAAAAATAAGTGGTTCTTTTCCGTCTAGAGTCTGATCCGTCTGCCTCGCCCGCTGCCCAGAGGCCAAGAGAAGCACACGGTCCCAGGCTCCTTAACTCCGTGGGCAGCGATCTCTAAAAGGGAGCTACACCCGTGAGTGAACACGTGTGCCCAGAAAGGCAGACCTAAGCGCATGCGCGCATGTCTGTGGATGTCTTCCTTAACAGAGTTCTTTGCAACCTGAGCAGGACAGACTGTATTGCTCAGTGATATGACCAACTCCAAGGTATGAGAGAGAGTTTCTCGTGAGGCTCAGTCTAGCTCTGAAAGCCATCTGCACGGACTCCAACAGACTCGAATGCCATGCTCACAAGGTTGAGCAGTTTGCCGAAACCCGGGTGTCCACCTGGCGGTTTCACAGGGAAGGTCCAAACAAGGAAATGTCCCAGGCTTCAGGATGTCCCCATGCTTCTGGGAGCAGAAGTGTCCCACAATCAGCCTCCCAGGCCCCTCCCTGCTCTCCCAGCCCAGCGGGCCCTCAGGGAGTCATTCTCCACTTGGAGTTCAGAAAGGAAAAGGGGACCTAGCCCACTGTTGGGTGGCTGGTGCTCCTGAGGCTGTCAAGGCCCGGAGAAATAAGGCACAGGTCAGAGGAGGCTGGGGAGTGTGACCCACTAAGTGTGGTCCTGGATGGGAACCTGGGACAGGAAGTCATTAATGGAGAAACTAGTGACATCTGGGGAAAGGCTGGGGGTCAGTTAGGCATACCCTACCAGTGGCAGTTTCTCAACTGAGACAAAGGTCCTGTGGTTATATGTTAACAATGGGGGAGATGGAGTGCAGGGTATGCTGAAATTTGTACTAGTTTTGTGACTATTCTGTAAACCTAAAAATATTCCAAACTAAGTTTACTAAAAAAAACAAACAAGCCAAACCAAAAACAAGCAAGTATGGTTGTGGGAAGGCTTCTGAGCTTGGAAGAAAGAGAATTACCTCAGGAGGGACCCCAGAGCAGCATATGTGGAGGGGACCGACTTACTGAAGTGCCCTCTGGTGTTTCTTAGGGCCATTCCCACCCCTTGACGTCCCCAGTTCAACTCTCTTCTTCTACCTCCTTCCTGCCATCCCATGGAAGGAAAATATGCAGCTTAACTATGAGGGTTTAGGAGTTACTTAAACTTTTTTTTTTTTTTTTGGATCAGTGTCACCAGCTGGGGCATTGAAAAGATAAGGGAAAGTCTTCAATGTCTGAGGGGTGCCATGCCACCTGAGTTTCCAGAACTTTCTTCCTTCCCCTATTTAGGTGCAAAATTGAGGTGGATACACAGGCCAGAAGAGCTAGCACTTCAGCTGTCTGTCCATGGATTGCCCTAACTCCTGAGGTCTTCTGAACCTTTATTTTCACCTCTGAAAACGTATGCTAATTTGATTTACAAACATTCTTTCCCCTTGGTTAAAACACTAAAAAACTTTTAAAGAACATGGAAATAGTGTGGTTAACAGATAAAGTTGGATCCAATGGTCTGAACAGGTTCACTCTTACAAAACTTGCCAGTGTTGGGGGCAGGGCACCTGGGTGACTCAGTTGGTTAAGCACCTGCCTTTGGCTCAGATCATGATCCCAGGGGCCTGGGATCGAGCCCCATGCTGGGCTTCCCGCTCAGTGGAGAGTCTGTTTCTCTCTCTCCTCCTGCAAACTGTACCCCCCACCCCCACCCAGCTCATGCTTTCACTGGCTCTCTCTCAAATAAATAAAATCTTAAAAAAAGAAATCAAACTCATCAGGAATTAATTAGAGTAGTAGCCGCACTTATTCCCCATGGAAACTGTCCAAGAAGAAAACGGCTGTTAGAATGTTTACAGAAGTTAAAATTCTTTTTTTGTAATGCAGCCCACACCTAATGGCTAATACATCGCTGTCTATGAAACAGTTTTTTTTTTTTTTTTTAAGATTTTATTTATTCGACAGAGAGCAACACAGCCAGAGAGGGAACACAAGCAGGGGGAGTGAGAGAGGGAGAAGCATGCTTCCTGCTGAGCAGGGTGCCCAATGTGGGACTCGATCCCGGGTCTCTGGGATCATGACCTGAGCCGAAGGCAGTCGCTTAACCAATTGAGCCACCCAGGCGCCCCGATGAAACAGAAGTTTAAAGAAGCTGCAGCAACTATGACTGACCTGAGTGTTTTTTTTTTTTTTTTTTTAATAACATTAAACTGTAGAGCCCAAGGTCTACAGAACTGACTGTAATCTACAGAGGTAACTGCATTATTCTAAACAGAATTAAATTAACCTGTCTGGGGCTATTGATGTATTGTCTCTCTTACACACATCACCAGCCTGTTAACAACATAAAACTTCCTCAGCGTGAAGTCTGTGTCTCTGGGACAAAAATCCCCCAGCTCTGAGTCTTAAGAACCATCAGATGACTTTCCGTCTCTGGTTGTCAGACTGAAAGCTGGGACGTCTTCGAGTCCTTGTACGTGGCTATACAGGAGTATGAGGGGAGTGCGAGTTGATCAGACTCTGAGCACCAGAAAAGGGATTGTTAGAAGCATTTCCTCTCCTTCTCCCTCCGCCCAAGCTCTCGGGCCCTCTGGATTCACAGCCATTAGAAAATTTCAAAATAAAACCAAGTGGGGCTTATTGAGCTCTGATGAGCATGCTCCTCTTACCCCATCCTTTCGTGCCCTGTCCCTGCTCCTCCACATTTCACTGGTTCCTTCTCAGGTCACAACCTCACCTGCAATGCAGCAAGGGGTCTCACAGACCTGGCAGGAACCCAGCCTTCGTTCTTTTTGTTGAGCTTCCTTGGGAAAGCTGCTCTGTGCCTCAGTTTCTCAGCTGGTAAGTGGGACAGTACCCCTCTCGGAGCATTGTTACAAGAACCAAACAAAGGAAGTGGGTGCAGCCCCACGTGGACCCAGTGAGCAGGCAGCCTTCCTGGCTGGTGCTTTGGCTGACCTAGAGGGTCCTGTTGTCTCACACCAGCTGCAGAAGGAGATGTGTCCTTGCAGACACACAGGAGTCAAACCATACTTCTCCAGGACAGCAGAGAGCAAGGAGAAGATAGTGGCAGGTCACTCAAGGCTCAGAGATACAGGGAAAATACGCGATAATTTGCATGTGTTTGGATGGGGCTGTGAGATCAATGGGCTTTGCTCTCATACTTGTGTACACTGCTAAGCGTTCCTGGTGACATTGGAAAAACATCAGTTATAGAAATGGGGAAAAAAGACAAAGACAAGAAGAGGAACAGGAAGAGGAATAAGAGTAGGAGAGGAGGAGGAGCAGGAAGAAGAGGAGCAGAAGGAGGAAGAGGAGCAGGAAGAAGAGGAAGAGGAGGAGAAGGAGAAGCAGCAGTAGCAGGAGGAGCAGGAGGAGGAGCAGGAGGAGGAGGAGGAGGAG